>VUQG01045701.1:37392-91690 GCA_015106755.1 Etia nguti
TGGTTTTCTATCCTTGGCAGTATGCAGGTAGCAGAGTCGCGAGGCTCCGTGATGTTTTGTCTACAGCAGCTGTGTTGCTTGTCCATAAGCTCCTAAGCTCCCTTCCCTACTGCGCCACTCCCAGTGTTGCTAAGACCTCCCATGGTTTTCCTCTAGTAAGTTTATTATACATATCAAAACAGAGCGCTGAGCGTATTATGACATGGAGGGAGGTGGAAATAATAGCCCGGGCATCTATAGCCTCTCTCTGCTTTATGTGATGGTATTTCAGGCTGAATCCACTTTGTTGTTGAAACAGAGACAGGGAAGAGGTAGGCAGAGGTGGAAAAGCCTCTTTCTTCATAGATCAGATTTGTGCTTGTTATTGGATTTAAATCCTAGAATTGAATAAGCATGTTTGTTGCAGGTGATGGAGAAAGGGAAAGCAAGCAGCATTAAGCGACAAAAGGATTAGATAACAGCAACGATAAGAAGAAAACACGGAAAAAAGGAGAGTTGAAAACAAACAACTGCCGAGGTGATTCCTGCATTGACTCTTGTGCAGAAGTCAGCTGGGACCCACAGCGCTCAGCACCCTGGGACCTGCTCATTTTTTCCATGCCCTCTGTTTTGAGTCCAAAACAGTTGAGCCTTTCCAGTTCACACAACACTGTGAAAAACAGAGATTAGAAACGGTTGTTGCCTCATTTTTATTGCTATTTTGGTTTAGTTTGATCTATCCTCATCCATCTTTCAGCCGTTAACCACATCAATAGTCTCTCGCTTTCTCAGTAAGGCAAACGCCTGTGAGGACATGAGCTGAAATATTTAACACGGCTCTCCCTGAATCCACAGTCAGCATACGAGCGGCTGTATGCGAGCAACATTAACCCCACTCCAAACGAATTTGTTGTTGTCTCCACTGTACCGAGCTCAGTGTTCATCACTAATTGGCATCCTTCCAGGTTTACAAGGCCAAAACCTGATTTTAAAAACAAATCTGACTTTGTTTCCAATTATTGCACCGCGAATGGATAAGCTGAGACCCGCAAGTATAATAACCATTTGACACATGAGGCACATTCAGGCTTAATACATTTCACTGAAAGCACATGCATTCTTTTTTTGTTTTGTTTTTTTGGTGGGGGGGGTGAAATGTAGCAAAAAACAAAAAATTGAGGCACTTGTCACAGCTGGAGAGTGTTGCTGGATGAGAAAAATAATTGCTTATTGTTTTGCTTTGCACCCGTGTGCAGTGACAATGGAAATTGCGTGTTTTTATTTATATGGCAAACAACACGGAAATGACATTTTAACAATTCAGCACTTAGTGTGATGGATGTTTCTGATGACTGATGGGATATTTTCACAATCTGTTTAGAAATGGGACTGTTGGGTTTTTATTTCAATGCATATTTTCTCATTTACTACTGCCATACCCCAAAGATGTCTGTCTGTGTAAAATCATGTACTCCATTAAGTTAATACCAAATCTTTGGCCTACAGATATTTTTGCTTTATGCTGTAGTACGCCCACTGTTGTTGCCTGTACAACCTCGTGGAAGAATTTCTTCAAAAATGTCATCCAAACCCTTAATTAGCGCAGCATTTTTCTGACATCTGGAGGTTTTCCTCAAGCAACATCATCACGTGTAGGACGTGAATCTAAAAAGATGACCCTTTTACAAGTCAGCTCAGACAAAACTGCCCCACAGAGACACTGTGCAGATATCTGCACACAGACAAACAAGAATGCTAATATTAACATTCATTTACAGATTTGCAGCTTTTCTTGGCAAATGAAATTACACATGAGGGTGTTTCGGGCAAAAGTAGCAACAGAAGTGATTTTTCACGTAATGCAGATGATCCAAAGAACCAGTGAGTTCACAAGAGTGTGTGTATGTGTGTGCATGTGTGGAAGTGTGGACACACTCCTGTTTGACTGACAGCTGAGGTAATTATAGTTCCACAGTGGCAGTAACCCCCGTGCAACCTCTCAGGCTGAGTCCTTGCACTCAAGCACTGATGAACCCCGGCACAGAGGCTAATGCCACAACGTATGCTTCCTCAGCTGAAAACATACCTGCTAAGTAGCTGAGGAAGGAGAACCAGGCGGAGAAGGAAGATAAACAAAGGAAACACACCAGCACCGGCTCCAGATGAACTGGCCAACCAGGAGAGGGGGAAAAAAGTGATCAAAATGGAGAAATGATGTGAGCGAGTACAAAGAGAAGGGAGGGAAATAGTGAGGGGCTGTCTGCAAAGCAGTGGCGGGTAAGGGTGACAACCATCTTATGCTGCTGTGCTAACAGGCAAAGGACTAAAATAAACCTGTATGACTGAGCAGAGGTGAGAAGACGCAGCCATTTTTAATAGAGAATGGGGATGGGAAGATGGGAAAGGAGGTGAAGAGAGAGAGCGACTGAGGGGAAGGAAAAACTTGTTAGAATAAAGTGACTGTGAAAGTCGGTGTGGTGGAAAAACAAGAAGAAGAAGATATACTGAGAGAGAGGGAAGGAAAGAAAGGGGAAGTGCGCCAATTTGGGTTGTACCAGCTATTTCTAAAATCATGCAGCTTCAGGCTTTTTTCAGTGAAACAGCTCTGATAAACAATCTTTATTCTACCCTCTATCTTCTGTTATTCTATCCGTATTCAAGGAGGTGGAGGTTTTAGCCACTAAAGAATGATTGGAAGACCAAAATGTGGATAGAGAAATGTCAGATGCAGTCGTTACTGGATCCTAATAATATCAGAAGTTTAAGTGTTTTTGGGGGGTTTTGTTCTTAATATTTTAACATTTCCCAAGGATCATAATAAATCTAGTTAATAGTCTTGTATATGACATTCAGAACCACTATATGTCTGACTAGGGCTCAAACTAGTACACAGCAACACCTCCACTTTTCAGTTCGTTTTCACTCAGAGAGAATATCTATATATACAAGAAAGAGGAACAATTATATTCCCACACCAAAAGAAAACACAGTGAATAATCACATGATGCCACAGAAGGGCTACTTGCCAGTAACAGGGCTTTTTTTCCCTATATTTTGGCCTGGCCTATAGATTTTGTTTGCTGATATCTTAGGTTAACAGTTGCTCAACAACATTTATTGCCCTTTCATCAAGGGACAAGTAGTCCTCAATTCTAAGAACACATCTTCAAGCTGCTTCTCTACTCTGGTGTGCATGTGTCACAATGACACAGGCACGCAGCTGAGCAGAAGATGGAGACACACACACACACACACACACACACACACACACATACACACACATACACATGTCTTATTCATGTCTTAGTGAGGACATGGAATTGACACAACGCTTTTCCTAGCCCCTTACCCTAACCATCAAATTTGTGAGGACAAGCATTTGGTCCCCACAAATATAGTGGTACAGCAAAGATGTTTAAACAAGTACACACACACACATGCATACAAACACATTTCAGGGAAACCGATAGTGGAGGAGAGCTGCAAAAAAGACAGACACATGCTAAGCTTAAATGAAACAGGTGGACCTTAATTAGGTAAATAACAAAAATAAAATAAATTTTTATGAAATCCTTTAAGGAGCTCTGCTTTCTCCCTCGCTTTTACAACATAGTGTGGGAGGTCACTCTTTTAGTCTATTTATAAAAGGAGGAAAGTCCAACACACAGATCCCCTGGATGAAATGTTATAGTAAGGAGAAATTGCCCTTTTCTGAACTCATGTAACCCTCTCCAGAATCCTTCCTCAGCCTTAGCATCGTTTACCTTGAGAAACCAAACCCTGACCGTCTCTGCTGTTTGTTTGTTTGACATTAAGTTTGGATAAAACTGGTTTGTGCATCAGTTTTTTGTTTCATTTAATTGTAGCAAAAGTCCCCACTTAATGTAATCTAGAAGCCGAGGCTATAAATCAGGCTATAAATAAGCTTAAGTGAGAACCCATCAACCGCTGACTTTTTTTTCTCCACACTCTCCACCTTACCTCTCTCTCCCTCTCTGACTCTCTGTTCCAGGACTTCACAAGTTTGATTAAATATTCATGTTTTCCTAACGTAGCCCTGCTCTCTTTCCTTCCCTTCCCTCCACCTCTTTGCCACTGCCTCATCTGTCATGAAAATCCAAATTGTTTTCGCTTTCCTCCTCCCGAACCCATCTGTGCCCCCCTCTTTCCATTCGTTCCCGCCTCTCGCTGATGTCCTACCAAAATCTTCAATGCTAAAATAATGTGTGGATTTTCTCTGTGGTGCGACTGTACTGGAAGTGTTTAATGTAAAGAGTTAATGTGATGTACAGTAACAGAACAGCTCTGAGGAGCTTTGTTAGTGATATCTGATATACAGTGGAGTGAAACATGCTCTGCTAAGCCTCACAGCACTCCGTTGATAGATAAGGAGAAAAATTCAATACAGCAACTTATCAGGGGTTAGAAATAATTTATCATTTCACACTTCATATATTCTGTTTCCAAGCTGCTGACCCACCGTACACACTCTTTGCACTTAACATGTGTAAGTCACGAGTCAGCTGAAATGAGGCACATGCATCTCATCACTGCATTTGACATATCAAGGTCATTTTATTATGTTTTGGGATGTGTGCTCCTGATCTTATACAACTGAATTCTGTTTGCCTAGGCTCCTGCGCATTTTCCAGCGTGCTGCGTCTGTAAATTTTGCTAAATGGTGCTAAACCAGCATCAAATATTGTAAAACCTTAAAAAGGCACTGCCTTTCTCTGCCAGGGCCATACAATCACCTGAGGGTGTCTAAGAAGCAGCAAATGTAAAAAAAAATGTTTATCATTAAGACACATATAACAAGGAAAGTGAAGGAGTTTATGAGCTAATTAAAAATCTAATCATCCAGTAAAGAAGAGTTAATAGTTTCTTAAATAATTTGATTGGATTTCTTGCTGAGTTCCAGACTGCATACAAACATGTCTTGGAACTGGGCACCGCCATCTTGTGCAGGTAATGTCACTGCAACCAGTCCTGCAAACAGGTTCTTATCCCAGCTTGTCAAATGTTACCATTCTGTCAGAAGCTGCAGGTGTTACAGAGATAATTACAAGGTGTCCTTTTGAGTTTGTGCCTTGACATCAGCTACAGCAATGCTGAACATAGAGAGCTAATAGTTACACTTTAAAGGGCAAGTCCACAGAAGAAGGTAGGAGGTATAGTGGTGGCATAAATCACAAGATTCTTATCTAGGAGAGTGTTATTTATGAACTGTTTGGAAGCATTGTGTTTTTATTTAAGTTTTGTTTAGTTTTCACTCAATTTGTATTTTTTTTCACTTGTGGTTTGGTTAGGTTTAGGAAAGGATTGTAGCTTGAGTTCCTCTCCTGAATATTAACCCTCCGTAGTGAAAAATGATGCTTTCACAGTGTAGTGAAATGTCATGGGTCTTGATCGATGTGATGAGCTGGCAGTGAAAACCAGCAGTGTGTCACAGCAGTGATGCCAAAGAACACCTTGTGTGTATACTACTGTGCAAAAGTCTTAAGACACCACTCATTTTATCTTTACATTTTGCTTCCAAGGAGCCAGACTTTCGTGAGAAGGTCCTTTCCTTTGCACATTGGCTTCATATTCAGTCATTTTAAGGCCAATTCATTTTCATCCATACTTTTACCTGACCAAAATTTTAGTTTGACAGACATAAAATAAACAGTATTTTAGCACCATGTTAAGAACTTGGTATATCTCAACATGCTGAGCAATGTGTCAATAAAAAAAATTGAATAAAATGGACAAATAAAAGACAAAAGAAGTAGACCTTCAGTTTATTGATCTACCTAAACACAGGAAAATATGGCCTATAATGGTCTTGACTCATTTGACTCACTGTTTTTGAATTTCTGCACTTTCAAGATGTATTTATTTAAATGTTCTATTTGACTCTTGGTTTGCTTAATATTTACATTGGTTCATGTTTTCTCCCTTATTATATTTGGCCCTGATCTTAGTTCTTAGTTGCTTTAGTGTTTAAGTCTTCCCTCAGTGTTCCAAGTTCTCGTGTCAAGTTCCCCACTTTAATTTCATTCATTTATTTCATCTGTGTCTCATTTTCCCCAGCTGTCTCCACTTCTCCAGTTACCCTTCTGTGAGTATATATTGTCTGAGTCTCCCCTTGTCCATTGTGATGTTGTCCCTCATGAGTGTGTGTCCCCTTGTTTTTATGCTTTTATGCTTGGATTCCTTTGCTCCTCCTCACCCGATTATTGTTTTGGACTTTGGTCCACATCCTTCCTGCCACACAGCCAATACATGACACAGAAAGATTGTGATCACCATGCAATGCCATTTGGAAAGCCTCTGATTGACAATGGCTTCCTTTTACAGCATTACAATAAGCACAAACACACGGCTTATGCAAAAAACCAAGCATATAATGGGACACAATCAATCATGGATTGGCCAATTATTGAAGCAGTATGGGATCATCTTGACAGAGAACAGAACAAAAGGCAGTTAAAATCCAAAGAGGTCTGAATCTCCTTCAAAAAGCCTAGAGAACTATTCCTGAAGACTACTTAAAAAAATTACAAGAAAGTTGCCCATGTGAGTTCAGACTGTGTTTAAGAATAAAGGTGAACATACCAAATATTGACTTTCAAGCTCATTTGAATTGTACAAACTCTCCCTGTGCCTTATATACTGGATAATGTTATATCCATGTATCTTTGCGCATGTTTCCCATTTTCCAAGCAAAATGTATAGAAATGATGGGTGACTCAAGACCTTTGCACAGCACCATATTGCTGAGACTCCAGCTGCCTTCACAAAACAGCAGTATTGGACAACCAAAGAATAAAAAGAGGTTGGTGCTGCACTGTAGTGATCAGGAGGGAAACATTAATGCAATGTTTCAATCCTTCAGTCACTACTGCACAAACTCTAGTTTTAAATGACATCACCGGCTCAAGATGACAATGCTCATTTCCAAGATATTTTGGCTTCACTTTGGTACACTGGGGAGAAGCTAGCGAGGTGTCTATTTTTATAAATTAAATGAGAATCTTGATACCACTCTCAACTCTAAGCAATAATAAATCTGCTCTTTCAGAGGAGAAAATCATAACCAGAGTTTGGTCATACAAAGCCTCTATTCTGCACTCAACACAGCCACAGACACTGTTAAATTATGAACAATAACAATGGAAGAGGAGCACAGATTGACTGTATTCCAACTGGGATTTTTATTTTTTTTTTTGCAGGGGAGAAAATTCAAATAATTTTTCCACAAAGAAATTTCATGCTTCCCCATGTTTTTTTTTTTGTCCTAGCAAATGAATTCCAAAAGTATCCCAACATTATTGTGAAATGATCCAAGAGACTAAATAGTGTCTTCACTTGGATATTTGCCTTGCTGAGGGATTGCATCACATGTAACATTTTATTGCTTGCAGGAAATCAAATGAGATGAACAAGATGACTGCCACGATGACATGATGGACCTGATGCACATCTCTGCTTCACATAATTAGTTTGGGGAACGGAGTGACTCCATTTCAGTTATTTAGATTCGATATCATAACAGTGGAGTGCGTGGGCAGTATGAGTAGGAAAATTAGCCTGCATGCATACATTGTACTCCTGAATGTACTTAAGTGTGTCCACCATTGTGCATCTCATCGACTGCCTGAAACAGACACCACAGCTTTTGTCTCCGTATGACACAGAAACTGCATAACGATGCACTCTGAGCATCTCGGCCAATCAAAATCTTCAGTAAGGGAGGTGCTCCAACGAGGGTAGGAGGTAGAGAGAAAAGGAAGTTAAGATGCAATGAGAGGAGGCAAAGAAAAGAGAGAGGAGAGAAAGAGAGGACGCCATGAGGCTAAATGCTTACATATCTTCTGTTAAAATAATCTCTTCTCATTAAAGCACTGAGAGATTTGAAAAACAAAAAGAAATGTACCCATATTTCAACCCTAATAACTGCGGATAATAATTATAATCTCCAGTTGTTTATTAGTTGTTCCCAGCCACGAACTCTGTATTGTAATTGGCTGTTTTCTTGCTGATTGCATTGTTTGTACTCTACTGTCTGACTGATTTTGCTGCCTGCTCATGCTGCAGAAGTTTCAGATACGCGAGTGTGCAATATGATGTGTAAATAAACCATTAGCACCACCGTGAACTGAAACTTTTCCGATTCACATTCAAAGTGGAGAACATCAGATACTCCACTTTTTTTTTTTCCTGATGAATAAATGTGTTGACTCCTTTTTTTTTTTTAAACAGGATGTCAGTTTTCCAGCCCCTCGGCTCAGCTCACAATCTCCCGGTGTCCCACGTGAGGTGATGTGTATCTCCCTAATAGAAATAACCTACATGTATGTCTTTAAATTAAACATGTGCATCTTCCTCTCTCACTCTCTCCCACTCTCTCTCTCTCAGACACACACACACAGTGAGGCAGAACTGCTGACAACAGTCTCTGGATTATCTCTGAGCTTCTCCATCCTTTACTATTCACACAACCATCACTCCTCTCTCAGTCCATTTCTCCTTTTGTGGTTTTCTTGTCCCCCCCCCATTCAGCCTCTTTTTTCGTACATCTTATATGAGTGCACGAGGGTACATTATGGGAGATAAGCATAAAAGACCAACATACACTCAAAGTACAAAATTAGCAAAGATCATCTGTTTTTCATGAATCCAAGCAGGATTCATGAAGGAGAATATCTTCACCCTTGCATTGGCAGCAGGGCTGAAATATGTGTGTCATTGCCATAACTGTCAGGTGCATTAGTCTTGCTGTTGACTAGGGGCTCGGGCTGCACTGGAAAAAGCCAAACTGCTGCAACCAGTGGTTAATGAGGTGTGTTCAGCACACTGGCATCTCTAACCATTATCTAGCGTACAGGGGAACAAAGCCACGAGAGGCCATTGATTATCTATTCGACATGCCGCTGAAGCCAGGAGGGGGGTGGGGGGTCAGGCTGATAAATCAGGGATGCACTATCAGTGTTTGTGTTTAAGAAAATCAGACGTGAAAAATGAAAGCACTTGACAGATTACTGTAATTTCCTTCTTTTTTGTAATGATGATTTTGAAGATGAGTTTACCTTTATTGAAACTAGATTTGCACCTTCCTTGACGGTTATAAAACCAAGGTGGTGTTTAAAAGGATTGTGAAGCGTGACGAGCAGTGAAAAAAGGAAATTGCAGATCGGTTATTTTTATATGCGTTATTTTGAATTGGTACCACACGAGGAGCCTCGTAATTGCACAAGACGGCACCGAAGTAATTTCGCATTGCCACATGGTAACTCATCAAACGGATCAATTAGAAACATTTCAAACACTAAGCAGTTTGTTCGGTTGCGGTTATTTGTCTTTTAATTTGGAATTCGTATCAGACTAACAGTCCCAAAACACAAATCAATTATCAATATAAATTCTGGTTAATTATCCATTCTGTGAGTCTTCTTAGAGTGTACAGACTCAGGCTTTGGTGTCAAACATAAACGGCCCTTGGCGTGTAAGAGTGCACCTCTGTGTAACCTTTGGTCCCTCTGTGAATTCCTCAGTCACTGATGATGCTTAATAAAAAGGCGCCTGGTGAAATTTTAAAGCAGAAGCAAAGATTTGACTCTTAGGCATTTTTTTTCCATCAAATGTTGTTACCTTCAGAAAGGACTCACGGACACAGTTCTTGCTCAGCACTGATTATTAATAACGCAGTGTTCATGTTGCTGGCTACTGGCAGAAATCAAGGCAGTTCATTAACAGGGTAATGATCAAAGCCATCCTCAGTGTGGATGTAGGAACAACAACAACAAAAAAGGCTCTGCAACAAATCTACAATCTAAATCTACAAAATAACTATAATGATCAAACAAATGTCGTTTCAAAGCTACCAATACTCATTCAGTCAGGGTGGAATTTTTTTTATTTTTATTTTTTTATGTTATTCTTAAGTAGGACATTAGCATGATTTGTTATTTGTATGAGTATCTCTTTCCCACAGCTGGAAACCAGAAAATCAAGACTTTAGTCTGTGATGTTATGCTGATTTCCACCCTGGTGCTGCACGGTTCACAGTTAATCAAGGACTAAATTTGAGGATTTGTGATTGTTTGAAATACATATTCGATTGATTAAAGATGCATCTTAATAATCAGTTCAGAATCAAGGCTGCCGGCTCTGAAAACTGTGATGAAGTTCATTACAAAATGTGTCGACAACCAGCTGACACCTCTCCCACAGTCTGCCATACATGACAGTTTCAACATGTGACTGAGAGGTGAGAGAATTTGATTTTACCAGCATAATACTAAATATATGTATGGGCTACATGAGTAGGAATGAGGTTGTGGTGGATGGTGGACAAGGATTTTGTAATCTCACGTGATTCCTGACGGTGGAAGCGGAGATGATGCATATCTGTTCATTTGAGATACACCCCTCAGCCACATAACTGAAACCAGCAAAGCAACTAACATTCCCTCCTCATTACGGTGTGATATTCTGCTGGGAAACCTTGGGGCCTGGTAGCCAAGGACCTGTACAGACAATGGTACAAAAAAACAACAGCAACAACTCCACACAACATCTCAGGAACTATTTGAGGGTTGCAACAAAGAGCCAGAGGTAGCCCAGCTTTCAGTTTCCCCACACTGCAATGTGACTGAGTGCAACACAAGCATGATACATTTACAGTACTGTGCAAAAGTCTGGAGCCAGCTCTATTTTCTTTGGAATTTGCTTTTGAGCCAGACTTTGACATGACACTGTTCCCAATCACACTGCATGTAAAAGCATAACTGGATAGGAAGTATGAGATCTTGACAGAGAACAGAACAAAAGGCAGCCAACATCCAAAGAGGAGCATTTGATGTCCTCTAAGAAGCCTGGAGAACTATTCTTGAAGAGTTATTAAAGAAATGACAAGAAAGCTGCCTAAGAGAGTTCAGACTGTGTTGTACAAACTCTGTTTTTGTCTTATATACTGTATTTCCATGTATGTTTGCACATGTTTCAATTAACCTCTACACCTACAGTAGTTTCTATTTTGCAAGCAAAATATGAAGAAATGAATAGTGACTCAAGACATTTGCACAACGCTGTAAGTCTCGCACCACAACCCACAGGGCCCATAAGATCCACAGCCAATGTCCTAATGCCAGACAACACAGGACGGCCCGAGATGTCCTGTGTCTGTGTCCTGACAGTTTAGAGCTGTTTTGATGGCACGGGGTGATCGGTGTCCCTGAGTTCAAAGATATTTTATTGCTTAACAACAACATGAGAGATATTTTCACATCTAGCTGGAAGGGTAAAGCTCCTATTCAATCACCATCTATTTTACTGTCACAGCATTTGCAACTACAGCTGTTTTGTCACTTTGGCCAATGTCAGGTAGTAAATAGATATGACGCGATGAAATATTACCCGGTGTGGTTCGACTTTGCTTACAAAACTTTATCAACTTTGGATAACCCAACTTTTATTTCACATTGCTATTTCTATTTCCTATACTGTCACACACATTTTCAGTAATTCCAGAAGCAAAAACCTGGCGTCCACCTGTTTCTCCAGTGTTCAAATTAAAGTGTAAAATTTCACACTTTCAAGTGGGGTTTCATTAATAAACACGTTGGGAAAACCATGGACAGCTCCTAAAATAGGGGGGAAAGCCAGTATCACTGCCCTGCACCAAATGTTGTGAAAAATCTAATACTGCTCAGCACTTTGTGAGTGCTGAGGGAGGGCTGTGATAGGAGATGGCCGTTCTTATCTGGCAACAATTTTGCAGGCCAGAAGCCAACACTACATGAACCAGCAGCAGTTTGCATGCTTATCTGCCTGACATCAAATCTACACAAGATTTAGGCGTAGGTACACAAAACATTAGCGCACGGGAGCAGAACAGAGTCTGGATGTATATATAAAAAAACCTGTGCATGTTCTGACCAGTCCTGTTATATGAGATACTGACAGAAAAAGAAATTCAGCTGCAATAACCAGTGGAAATCCGCACTCATTTAAAAAGTACACATGTTGGATGTTGGAACAGGAACAGGGGGGTCAAGCATTAGTGGAAAGGTCAGTGGCATTCCATTACTGAAACTGTTGTATTTCTGCCCAACACAGCACAATGTGACACACCATCCATTCCTCCTAGCCCCTCAGGGATGAGGTCTCCCCCACTAAGTCTTCTTCACACAGACCTTCCATTATCAAAGTCATCAGATAAAGGCCAACATCAATACGTACAACTGACCATTGGTACCAAAGACTGGCTGTGACACTTCAGGTTATGGGATCATCTTTATGTTAAATGGTCAGTTCTACAGTCACTCGGGTGTAGAGGTCAGTGCTTATCAGACCGTGTGCATCTCTGTCGTCGGGACCCTATGAATGTTAGTGTGGGGAGATCTGTAAAAAGACGTCAAATAACTGGCTTCGCATTTCATTTCCCAGAGGGTTTTTTCCTCAGGCTTAGCCAAGGTGAGAGGTTATCACGGATAAAGAAAAATAGGATTTAGTACTGGATGTTATTCTACCTTCAGCCAGGTAGAGACAGAAATTAGAGCAGGATAAAAATAGAGAAGGCGGTGAGAGGAATCCTCAGAAGTGCAGATTATAACACAAAGTGAAACAAAACTAAACAGAGCCATCAGGAAAGTATAGAGGTGTAGCTAATTTGATGTTCCTTCAATGCTACATATGCAGACATTTACAAAATTATTCCTACTTTCAAACACTGCTCCAAAATACATCTTATCTGCTCCCCTCTAATCTAATAACAGCTGGCTCATCTAACTGTGAGCAGTTTGATTCACAGCCTCGCCACATCATGAGAGTGCAGGGTGTTACCTGAACTTTAAACTGTACAAGCTGAGTACTCAGCACAGAGAAGCATTTAAATGCCTACTTCATGCAATCAAAGGCTAATTCAGTACTGGTGTTTGTAAGCCGAGAATAGAAAGAAGAGGAAAAAAAGGCTTTGATAAAGCCATAAGCCTTAAATACAGTAGGATATAATAGATGATGCATGTGGGCATTAGTGGAGTAAGATTAGCTAGTGTGATAAAAATATTAGATAATAAATAGGCCTGCCTGCCAACGTGGAAAGTTCCCATTATGACAGAGCAGAACAGAGCAGCTAAAGCACATCATGTTCTGTTTCAGAGATTAAAAATGCTACCAGTGTGTTCCTTGAAAGCATACATTGGACATCAGCAGTTTATCCCTAAATCTCTGGACGTTCAGAGAGTTAGAAAGTCTTTAAAAAACATAACAGAATCGTGTATCTGTGAAAATTGTGTTCTTAGAAACCTCATGGGATTGAATCTCTTAGCTGTAGCAGAGGTGACAACTAAGGCTTACCTAGAAGAATCAGAGATGTTTCTGCACACACTCAAACAATTACCTAATGAAGTGCGACATTTGTTATTGGATGGTCGTACAGGAAAAAATGAGAGGTGAAGCGAGACACGGAAAGGCTGAGAGTGAAAAATGGAATCGCTGTAAGGAGGAGGGAGGAGCTGAGGTCAGAGTAATGACCTAATGGTGGAGCAAAAGAAAAGGAATACCAGAAAAATGTAGATAAATGTGATATGGAGGGTGAGATGTGTAGAATCTTATGCACTCTAGAGAGTAAAATTTAGTAACATGTCTCTTTCTTAACAATTGATGTCATGGAAACGGCAGCTAACAACCAAATGATGACGATGAGGACAGTTTTTTATGGTGTTGTTGTCCTGTTATAACTACTCAGGTGCCCCTCTGACGGTAGCCTACTGCATGATGGACAAAAATCTAAAAACTGCATGTACTTACATTTTTGCACAGTACTGCAAATGAAACATCTTGCAAAGTATTTTATCTTCATGTGTCATACCACATTTGCGAGCATTACATAAACTGCATACATGCTGTATTGTGTTGCAAATTTATAACCGCGTACTCGCAGTCTCCACAAGAAATCAACCTTTGTACATGCAAGGGCTGGTGCTTCTTATTGCCTTAAGAAAAAATGTGCTGCAATGAGCATGTAAGTAATTACACATGATGCAGTGAGCTGCAAAATGCACATACAGTACCAGCATAATTATAAGTTTCAGTTTACATCCAGTGACATGGAAACAGATGATGATAATTGTGCTGCGCTGTAGGGATTTAAGGAACATGTTCTATCGTGGCACTCCTTAACTCAACACCACATCTTCACACCACAGGCCTCACATGTTCAGGTTGCTCTAGATGAACTGCATCCATGTGCCAGACATTTTTATGTTACAAATGCTAAGAATTAATAGTAACTGCATTATTAATCCATCTAAGCACTGGCAGGTCTTTGAAGCTACTAACGGCGCATTAATATAAATCCAAAGTCATGACGTAATGTCCAGCCAAGCCTGCGCACTTCAATGAAATCTCAAATTGTTTCTTTTCTGGAAGAAAAAAGCAGCGTGTTAAATTGGTTATATATTCTAAAACAACTTGGTATCCACTCAGAGAAACTTTAAAAAGCCAAGAGCTTACTTTTGCTGACAATAAATAAATTTGGCACCCATGAAAATTTACCAGCATTCTCAACAGTATAATCCAAATCCATGAAGTTAGCAATCCTCTCTTGAAATTTACTGAAGTTTTTAGGTGTAATTTTTACTTAAAGAAAACTACAGCGTTCTGTTCTGCCCTTCCTCCTGTTACAGTACCTGCAACAAATGGGGAGGCCAGACGTTCACCACAGAGAAAACGAACAAGTGGCTTTGGATAAGAGGGCAGGCCAGTGACTCACTGCTGCTGGGATGCAAGCCAGGGCTTCATCAACTCTGGCTGGGTAACCTGGGTGAAGGGTTCTGATGCTGAAACCCTCCCCACCTTTCCCACGATTACCCCAGGGACATCTCTGTCAATGCATCAGAGAACATCCAAATGCATCGTGCAGCCAATCTAAACTAGCATTGATCGCTTGATCCATGCATGGGCTCACCTCTTTTGTCAAGCTATGACATTTAATTAGCAACGATCTGGTACTCATAAGAAATGGCGTTCATTAAAGATGATTAAAAAGAAAAATACTGGCTCAAATACAAATACTAAAAAACACCGCAATTTTCTAGGCATATAAGGAAAGCCACATAGTATACTATTGGCTACATTTTTGTTGTTGGCATAGTTACAAATATAAACTAGACTTTCAATTAAATTTTCTCATTTCAGGTTTTACAGTAACATAGTTACAGTCTTCTTTTGTTTATATGCTACTGTCTTGCAGACTCCTTAAAAAATGGTTCATATGTTATGTTGTGCTGCTAACACTGCTAACATTTTGCCAACTAGAAAATCGAGAACCTGCTGAAATTATTACAGTTTATCCGGTGAGAAACATGAAGGCCTGCAACAAGTTTTTCCAAAAGTCTTGACTTGTCAACTGCTGCAAAGCATTTCACTCAAAACCACATCACAATATCATTGAGATGCTAGAGGAAAACCTGGGGGAAATGTGCTTAAGCAACATCTAAAAAACATTAGAAGTGTGATTCCCAACTCGAGTTCCCAAAATAACAAAATCTGAAACTTCAACATACCGAAAGAAAAGCAGAGAAAATTTAATATTTTCTGAGCCACGACTTTATAGCACAACTCATACATGCAAAGCAAAGGCTGAGGTGAAGATGCTAACAGTGACAGATATGGACAGTGATGTGACTCATTTACACCAGGCATCAAACTTGCTGAACAATAATCTCTCCTGAACGTACATCATAGAAATGTACAGCACAAACCAGTGTGAATATATATTCACACTGGCTCTGCACGATGTGTGATACATATGGAATAGTGCAGTGGAGCATGTGCCTAATTACACTATGCACCCATAAAAACTGTGCACGCAAACACAAATATACACATCCTGTTGGGGGATATAAGTGTCCGCTTAGGATACTAACAGAGCCTACTGCAGTGCTGCAGGCGGATGACAATGGCATGAATATTGACGAGGGAAAATGCTTCTGTATTTTCATAATTGTAGAAACCTGAAAATAAAATGGCCGATATGAATATGGAAACAATCGTGGAAAACAACGCAAACATGTCACAGTAAAAGTTGAATGGCTGCGCTCAGGCTGGAGACAGGTTGTGGGGGGAAATTAATTCATGTACAAGCACAAAATGAAGTCAGTCTTGGACCAGAATAAGCATATTTTTTTTATGCAGGAAAAAGCACTTAATTCCCAGAAGAACATTTGCATTCCGGTTTAAGCTGAGAGACAGCAGCAGTACAGCTGGAAGTTAAGGCATGAAGGCAGTTAGAAGAATCAAAGCACTGACTCTTGCATTATGCAACAGTGCATGTTCTGAACAATAATAATTCTATAATATCCCTTTCTTAACAATTCCCTGCTCTGTCTCTTCTCTCCTACAGCCCTCACTTCAAATGCACACACTGAGGCTTTATTCTGCTAATGTCACTTTACTGTCACACAGTCAAATCACAAGCTCATGCTTCGTGAAATTTTTTCATTTCATCTGGAAGTGCACTGAATCATTTCATTTACTCAGGACCATGATCACATATTATGAAGCGCAAACAAATCTTAGCACAATAACAAAACACTGGCATCGCAAAAGCCTGAGAACTGCTGAAGAAAAGTGTTCACATGTCGCACAATAGGATTCGTGATGCTATTTACTTCGTTCGTTATCTGGGTTCGTTTTGGGGCGAGGTGACACAGTGCGCTCTCGCCTACTTTGTAAACGGAACAATTACTTAATAAAGAGATTTTCAGCTGTGCCGCACAAAGATGGCTGAAGTTAAGAAAGCCCAATCATTGCACTAGGAAGATGAAACGGACGTAAGGGTTCAAACATGCCTGAGCTCATTGCTAAAGCACAGTGTGAGAAGACCCCAAACAAATGAGGGACATTGTTCATAAAACCATCTGTTTATGAATAACTTCTGGTGTATCTTCCAATAACTATAAATGTAATTCAGATACTATTGCTCTCTATATTTCATTACTCTCAAATAAAATATTTGCAGATCTAATGGCTTCTATCCACCCCTTTATATATTACAGTTAACTGAGGACCTTGAGCAGGATAGTGCAGGCTGATGTTGTTGAAGTTCCACAGCAGTTTATTCACCTTGTCCAGCTTTGTATTTCCCTATAAAACCATCTATTTCTACCTTTTTTGTTGAAGTGTTTGTAACCGTGACGTTATCCATTGCTTGATGATCTGCCGGTGAGTTTCTTCCACTAAAGTTCTTCAGCAATCCTTACAAAATGCAAATAATCAAACTAGTACACAGAAGTTTCTCACATTATTAAAAGCAAATGATGACCCTGTCACTTTAAGCTATTATCATGTGGAGTTGTTTTGCTGTTATTTGTATCATCGCCACATTTCCAAATCAATACGCAAAGCTTTCTCACATCCTGTAATTAGCACATCAGTTGAATTTCTCTTTAATGGCACATTAATGCTATGTCATGTTTTCATTTAGGGTGTAGGCATTCATGTCACCACACCGTGTAATATTGTGCTTTTAATTACCAAAATTAATAGCTAACAGATTCTAAACTGTTTGAGGTCTGTTAGTAACAATTATCTCAAAACTCCAACACTTTTAAATATGCCCATCATCTCCTGCGCATGTTTATCATCTCATCCATATTTTGTTTACAATCTTTTTTGTTTACATCTTTCAATAAAAACTGCATTAAAAAAAAAAAAAAATCTACAAAAACTTGTAGTGACTCTCATCAGACCTCGGTCACTGTGAGCCCATGGTAACCACTGGTCTTTAGGCAAAAGCGTGTATTCTGTGATCAGTTGGCAAATGGTTGCTGGCAGTTGCTAGCATTAAACAAAGGTATATGATGCTGCACCAAAAACCTCCTTGCAATTGCTTTGGTCAATAGAAGGTTGCCATAGTTGCCAGCGGTTTGCCTGGAAGAAACTAAATTTTCTGCAAACTACACACCAGTCAGTAGTGAAACCGGAAATGGAAATTGTTCACTTTCAAAGTAAAAGTTCTGCCTTCTGAAATGTGCTGAGTGCAGCGGTAAGCCACAAGGCAAGCGTGCTCAATTTTCCGTTAGTGCTGCACTTTTTTCATGTGTCACTACAGCTCAGAGGTAAATGGTGAGTGTTTGCAGACTAGTTGGCGTATTCCATCCAACTATAGTTGATCACAGCAATCTGCTAGTGACATAAGCAATCACAAAGGTCGTTTTAGTGTGGCAACCAATTTCACCTGGTACCAGCCACCACCCCTCCAGCATCCACTCGCTAACTGGTCAGGGAATACACATTTTTCCATAACAACCACAGATCGCCAGAGGGTTGCTGATAGATCTCTTGGCCTCTGTGACAGAAGTTTTACTGAAAACTGCCTCCTTTATCTGCACTTCTTTTATATTGATGCACAGAGATTTACTGTCCTGCACACTGCTATATCCAGTGTATACGTTTATGTGAATACAGTGCCAGTACCTCAACTTTGTGAGGTCCTCACTGATGAAGAGACTGATTTGAAACTCACATTTTCTTAATATTATTATATAAATCATCAAGTTAGCATTTTTCTCATGCTCAAAAGTCATGATCTAATTATTGTAGAAATTTCACTTTGATTCACAGCCATCTACACATTAACACACCATCTCCACAACCTTTGCCAGTCCAATTCTTTTTTAAAAATCTTGCTCGAGACTTTTTTTCAATTTGGCTGTGTTTTTTCAATTCATCATCTCTGTATTTTTTCTCCTTTTTATTAATTTTGTTTCAATCCACAGAGTGGAGCACACTTGTATCTGCACCACTCTGATTACTGCAGAAACTGATTTTGTCTGGTTTATGGCATGGCCTTTTGCTTCAATTCCCCTCACTGAGAATATCTCGTCTGTGAAAGTGAATGAGTAATTTTCATAAATGAGTAACACTCTATCCTCCCCTTTAATTCTCCCATCCTGCAGAAAGCTGTTTTGGCTATATTGTGGCAGGACATAAGCTTGCAATATGAGCCTATAGCTACTATTCTATGCCTCTTCCAGAGGACCTTCTGGGAATTAAAAATGCAGCAGCAGGAGCTCAGCAGGCAGCTATTTGAAGGGAGAACTTTTGATATTTTGAGAGAATAAAGTCAGAAAATTGGAAAATTTTGCAATGCAATGGTAAGCTGCATGAATCACTATTTTTTTCTTTTTTTAACTTAAGCTGTTGGGAAGCAAAAAAAAAAAATGTGTATGAATCTGAAATGAAGCCTCTGGATGTATTGAGCTTTTTTTTTTTTTTTTACACTGAAGAGCATATTGTATCAAGTACCACTATTCCCAAACTGGGGTAAGTGTACCTCCAGGAGAGTTTTGGAGCTCTCCAGAGGGGTATATGAGGCAAGGCTAAATTTGGCATCAAATTATTAACGATGAACCTCATTAACTTTGAGAGGCTTCTGCTTATAATGGCCTCCTTTTAATTGAGCGCTTGTTACTAGAATCCTTAAAATATGTTTTGTTAATAATGAAAAAGTTGAAAATACTGAGCACAACTTTGTTTCCTTTCCTTTAACCTATATTTTGGGCCTTTTGACATAAAAGTAAACATCCCGTTCAAGCCCTTTCCAGATGAATGTGTATTTTCCACTCCGATGCTTGTCATGGTCCTGGGCTTTGTACTCAAATATTACCTTTTCTTAAGTTAGGTTGTGTTTACTTTGGTCTGTCAAGTTTATGTGTTTAGTCTCAGTCTGTGTTATTTTCCTGTTTTATTTTGATAGTCCCTTGTCCCTGTTGCTGTGCGTTTCCAAGTGTTCAGTGGTTTCCATCATTTTTTCCTTGTTCTAAGTTCCTAGTTTCCAGTTTCTCATTTTCCGAGTTTCGTGCTTTTGTATTCCTTTAAGTCTAATAGTTACAGCAAATAAAGCTGCCTCCTTAAGTTACCCTCTTTGCTTCCGAGTCCTGCGTTTGGGCCCTACCTCTTCCTGCCACACAGCGCTACCATGACATGCTGGTGCCTCGGAAGCAATGTGTTTTAAGTCAAACAAGTAGTGGTTAGTTTCCCGAAGCTGGAGAGGGAACCAAATGTGCTGATGGAGATAGTGGAGGAATCAATTCTTTTTTGTGATGAGACAATTAATATAGAAAAATTTTGAACAGCAGGTTCTAAGATCTAAGCAGCTCTTACAGCTAAAAAGGATATATTCCAAACCTGTTTCACTTTATTTTCATGTCTCTTCTATTTTAGTCCTGGACCTACCATGTCAGTAACATTTCCCAACTTTCTCACAGTATAGCAGTCTGCTCAGGCTTATTGTTCGGCTCTATTTTTGGTTCTCCTTCTGTCATAAGATGATGGTATTTTATCAAATGAGAAGTCGTGAAGAATCTTGTTTAAAATCTTGTTGCAACATTGCCTGCTGCTCTGCATCCTTCTGTTGCCTTAGGCACACACAGAAACAGTGCAGATCAAAGAGCAACCTAATGTGCAAACAGTATATCAGTCAGGCATACGCAAGAGATTTGATATTCCTGAATTTCATCTGCTAGTAATCCAGCCAGCAATGACATAGAGATGCTTCCATATTGTTATGCAGCTTGTCTTTTCTATCTGTTCTCTGGAGCTTAGTGTATTCCAGGCTGGACTGAGTAACTTGGACAAAAACTCCCACAACTGCCAGGTCGTCACAAAACCAGTCAAAGTGTGTACCGTAAAGAAAAGAAAAAGCGCCCTAGAGAAAGCTCATTCAAGCTCTTTCACTAAAAACTAATGGAGATGAAAGTGTAGTTGTGCAGAAAGAATCAGCTAAACCGAGATGTGAATCACTTCAAGTCAAGAAATTTCACTAAGTCAGGAAACCACATCTGAACTGCATCACTGGAAATATCTGGCCGTGTCTTCACTTGGATTATTGTCAGCGTCTGGACAAATTCCAGAACACTGGGATGGAGCCAGCTTCAAATAAAAATGCCGGGAGAAAAAAAACATGAATACTCGCAAGATGTTTATATAGAGAATTCAGCAAAGCTGTGAAGATTAAGTCTTTTTAAGCAGTGCATTATTTCCAGATCGTAAATTTAATCAACAGTTTCGTCCACTCAAGGTTTATTAGTCCACCAAGGTTAATGGAAGTCTAATTAAAAGTTTTCTACATAGTCCCTTTGTTTAGACCAAGACAATGAAAGTGACACTGCTGATACTGCTTCTAGTACTCCTCTTCCTACTTAGGAAGTGCCACTAAACCAACAGTGGATTATGTGGTTGAGGGAGATGTCCAGATGTGGTAGTGGCAGAAAAGTACTTTGTGGAATCCAGCTAAGGTTAAAATATATAATATATAAAGAAATATATTACATCAGTGCAGGAGACCTAAAACATCTCATTTTCATAATAATAGCAAAGTAATATTTTTTGTAAACTTAACTTCATAATAGATGTTCCATTGCTGTAGCACCTTTTTAGTTACAGCAAAATCATTTAGTAGGATGAAATCAGAAAATGTTTACATTTGTGAATAGGTGAAATTACACTTTTTTTCATTTTTCTTTAGATGTCATTCAAAGCAACAGAAAAATCTTGTCACATTTTGTTCTTTGACCCTGGACTGTGATCTGTGTGGATCTGGGACTGGATGCTGGCTCTTAAGCTGGAGACTGAATCATGCAGCTAAATGTTAACATTACAGAAAGAACAAAAAAAAAAGTTTATGAACCTTACGTCAACCACCATCTATCTTTTCACACAGAATGTTTTGGGTTGACTTCGTCTATCTGTAACAATGTCGTCTGTCTCTTTTTTTATTGCTCTTGTGCTAGATTAAAATACTGGTAATCCCTGTCATTTGAACATTAGCATATGTCATTCCAGGTTATTCCTTGACACAATTAAACACTTTTCCCCTCAATTTCCATTCATCTGTTTTGCCATGCAGTAAACACAGGTGTGCTGGAAAATGCAGTTCCTCCAATGACCACTTCAGACTGACTTCAAAAGTGAGCCAACTTTAAAGGATGTCTAAGGCCTTCTTCAAAAAAAAAAGAAGTTTTGGTATCACACTTTTTAAACTTTATTAAGGCTTAAACTTAATAAAGGAACAAAAACACTCTAGCTCCTAAAGTGAGCCATGGAATTGGACCTTTCAGCTGTGCTTGTAGTGCTGGTGCTATTTGAGGCAGTTTTAATGGTCCTATGCTATAACTAACATGCTCACCGTGTGTTGATCCTACTAGTAAACCATCCAAAAGGTTTGTTCTCCAGTTTGATAGAATTCTGCTATTGTATTTGTATGTTTGTTGCCATAATGCCAGGTCTCTCTTGGAAATGAGATTTTTAATCTCAATGAGATTTTACCTGGATAAATAAAGGACTAATAATGTTATGCAACACTAATTAACAGCTATATGTATCTGTGCAATGCACACCTTTCTAGCCAACCTTTGTAACTGTTATCTGATTTCACCATCTTGACTAAATATGGTCACTTCAAGCACTGAAAAAAAAAACAAAAAAAAAAACCCAATATGGTGTTGGCCGAAATGCTGACTTTGAAGTCTCAAAATGAGGCTTGGCAAACCAGTCGATAGTGGGATTTGGAGCCAGAAGCATAAAGTTCTCTGCAGAGTCACAACTAAAGACTGAAATACAGATAAATGAGTTTAAGCATGTATAAACGCAAAAGCATAGCTGTAAGTAAATATAATAAAATACTCGTGTATCTGAATATCTAGTTTTGTACTGAAGGACAAGCCTGATTTCCACTATCAAGAAGCCATAAATCAATACTTACATGTCTGTCTGCATACTGATACTTTTGTCTGGCATCAGTCAAGTTGCATCAGCGAGATTCTACAAACTGCAGATGTCAGCGGCAATGTCTGTGGCTTTTTTTAGCCCCTGTGTTTTGCACTATATATGTATTTCATCACAAATTCTTGGTAGCAGTGATTATTCAGTCATCATTACTAAATGGCCCAAATACTTGTTGCCAGTTGCAAACAAAACACTAAATCCCTCATCTTCGGTCTTTGCTGCACTGCCTGCACAATTTTCCTGCACTTGTCTTTCCATGGTTTACATGATTTTTTCCCATCGGTGGGGCAGAAAAACAAAAACACATCACACAGTCGATCCACACGACCAGGGTTTTCATCCTTGACAAAAAGAATAAAGGAAGCCACCAAAAAGTAGTATATTGCTCACATAAAAAACTGAATGCTAAGACCTCAACATTAAATTGATTTTTACTTGATTTTCAATCTAGCTATGCATTTCAAAGACATCCACGCATTTTATTTGCCTGAGGTTCGGAATCTGTTGCTTTTGTGAGCTGCTTAGTATTGTGCGCTATTATTAAATAAAACTGGGGTTGGAATATCAAAGGTTCAGTTTTCTTTTGATTTTCTTTGTGAGAAATCTGTCTCCGTGTGATGGAAATTGATCAAATACACTCTCCATTAATCTTACTCTCAGCTGTGTGAGAAAAAGCATGTTTTTAAAAAAAAACTGCTTCTCTTCACTTTCTGCCTCTCTTGGCTCCCAGAGTGGTGCTCAGTGGGCAGCCTGTGCTAACACATACATACGCATTGACCGTGTACGCCGTAAAACACACATACACACTCTGATGCGCGCTCTCATAAACACAGAGGCACACACACAGAACGGGTAATCTGTCTGATTGAAAGAGCTTTCAGACGGGTAATTAAATTTCCCAATGATCCGCTGCGGTGGCTACACACGAATCCAGCTTTCAGAGGTGAGCGGACGACCGAGACCCACAGCAATAACACATGGCTACTGCCACAGACAGAGAGAGAGGGAGGGGGACAGGGTGTGGGGGGGGGGGTTATATTTCATGTTGACAAGGACAAGATAAACACTGGGGCCTTTAACAACCATTAGCTCGACCCTAACCTTCATCTTCAGCACTTCTGCCATCCTGGCAAAATGCGAAAAATACAAAGAACACATGCGCACACATACACACGAATACACATGCAAACACATGTGCGCACATATTGGTACCAGTGCCTCTCACAACCAGTAATGACAGTACAACCATAGACATCCACAAAGCATAAATAAAATGCTTTAAAAGCATTACTCATGATAAAATTGGTCCCTGACAAATAGTGGCCATACTGGTTACTGGAGTGTATATTCACTGACTTTTTGTATGTACATATAGATTTAAACACATCGTTGTATTGAAAAATATCTGCAACTTCCAGTACTACCCCTCAAACATCTAGTAGACACACCTGTGGTATCATTTGGAATCGCCCTGTTCTTAAGTTATCACCTTCACAAGATTTTCAGAAAACTTGACCTCTGACCTTTGACCTTGAGGTTGAGGTCACTGAGATTCAAGCTCGTCTGAGATTTTTAGTCGATACACCTATGGTATCAATTTGAAGCTCGTACATCGTCTCATTCTCGAGTTATCCCAAACGCACCCGGCCTCCTGCCCATCAACCCGCCCGCCCGGCTGAGGGGTTGAAAGCAAAGTAATTGGGGTTTTTTTTTTGGTTTTTTAAAAATTTCGAACATTTTTTTTATATAAAGTTAGTCAGCAACTTACAGTTAGGACATCACTTGACCTTTATCCTAGCCAACACCTGCTCAGCCATGAAATACAATGGGTGCCACTATAGGGTTGAGCTGACCTATGTACAAGTCTCTCATAGAGCATTTTTCTGTGTGTCCTTCCCACACTATTCTTGCTTTTCTGTCTAATCTTTCTCAGTTGCTCCAATCTAATAAAGTGTAAAATGCCAAAAAACACTTTCATGTGCTGTAGATTGAAAGTGTGGAGACAGAGCAGGACAAACAATGTGATGGCAACATATCCATCTACATATAAATTCCAATATCTGTCACTCACATATTATGATACACATGAGTAATGGAGGTCAGTTTTTAGATATCTAAGGAGAAAAGTATTCAGCTTTTTAAAAATCTGTGGAAGGTTATAGTTTAAAGGTTGGGTTCAACAATAGGGGTTTATTATATTCTTATGTGCTTATTAGGTAAGTGCAAAGAAGGTTAAATGTTGCTGAGGTGTTGCCAGGTTTGTAGAAGTGTACCAACATGTTTTGTTTGACAACAAAACAACATTCGGTCATTCAGATGTAACGAAGACAAAGATCCAACACAAATTTCCACAAATTCCTCTCACATCTATGACAAGTAGCTAGGTCCTCTTTCTAAAATGCCCAAACAGTTCTTTAAATTGAATGTCGCCAGAATTCAATCAGTTGCCTGTTTATTAAAAACACCTAGAACTAATGCAGTATAATACGAGTCCTGCAATAGACTCCAATCATCCTGAAGATAGAATTTATTGAAGGGCTAATTTTTAGCAGTAATTATATGCCTCCAAGTGCAAGTTTCAATGCTTCTAATTATTTCAAGCAGTGTAGTGCTCTCTAACCCTAAGCCATGGTACACAATGTTGCTACTCCCAAGCCTTGTAAACATTCACGTTTGCTCATTTTTCTCAACTTAAGATTTTGAGTTGGTTGCACTATGACCTTGAGGTTTCGCGAGGTTTGATCAGCTGTATTGCTTTTTACTGAAGTATTTTCTTAAAAATACTATTTTCTTTTAAATAAATAGGATCTGTACCTTACAGTATAAAGCACCTTGACATCACTGTTGTGTGATTTGGTACTATATAAATAAAACTGAACCGAAATGGAATATTTAGATTTTAAAAATGTTGCAATTTCTGCTGTTTCGTTAAACACTTAAACTTCTGTCCAATTTTTTTCTTCTTGTAAATTAAAGAGCACATTTTTTTTAAATGCACCGTATGTTCATCAGTGATTACAGCAATGGTTTAAGGGGAAAAAATGATTTGTTTCCGTCTTGCCTCTTCCTTCCTAGCAGGTGGCTGGTTTCACTTACAGTATTCATCCTGCCTGGTTAAAATAAATGAGCAGCGTTACTGCAAGAACATGTTGCCTCTTCGTGGCAAATAGAGGCTGAGAAAAACAATAACAGCCGTCCACTGGACTAAATGTAGCGTATCGGTGGGAATGAGAAGAACAGAGGTTATAAAAGCCACGGTGTGATTTGATCACCAATTGGCATGGCAACCAGCCCTGGCCAAGCAGCCTAAATTAATTGAGGTCTGCCATGTGAAACAAAGGCCAAGCTAATCGAGGTGTTCAGGGCCAGTCTGTTAAGCTCAAAAGGTAATAAGGGCAGGTTGGACACACATCTGGATGTGTCATCAAACACAAAAAAGCTCTGGAGTAACTTGGTTGGTGTTTAGATTTAAGTGTGCGAGTTTTTTTCCGTTCCTGCAGGGAAGCCCTGTAGTTCTCCTCTGCAAAGGAAGGTCAAAGTGGAGATCTCAGAACAGCAGAGGATCCCTGGAGCTGATAGAGATATGGTGTGTTGCTCAAGGACACTTCAAAAGAAGGCGTGTGTATGTTTGTGTGTGCGGGAGAAGAGGAGAGCGTTTGTCTATATAAATGTTTTAGATGATTTTGCTTTATTTTACAAGTTTGCCTCAAGTTTACCAAAAGGTTGGCGATTTGTGTGCCAGACTCTCTCTCTCTCTCTCTCAGTCACACACACACACACTCTCACACTCACACACACACACACACACACACACACCTACACAGTCTAATACAGGCCCACTTTGAGTTGTGCGCTGTGCACACATTGTCCAGATGGGCGAAGAAGCTGATAATGTGAGCTGTTGTCATCAGCTGATTTGAGTAACTACGAATGGGGGGAAAAAAAAGAAAGGAAAAGAGGTGATGAGAGCATCGCTCATTTAGGTGTCCTATGTGTGTTTAGGTGTGTGTGTGTGTGTGTGTGTGTGTGTTAAAGATGAGAGGTAACAAGAGTATAAAGGAAGCTCTCTGAGAGAACAAGGGAAAGGCGGCTTGGAGGGGTGGAGAGAGGGCTGTGTCTTGTTCTTTCTTGTTCCATCTCTTCCTTTTTTTTCCCCGTTCCACTGTAATTAGACAGGTCTATGTGAGGCGCATAGCAAGCAGAATGATAGAGGAGCCACAGGGAGGTGTGGGGGGGAATTAGTCAAGGGAGACATGATGAAGCCAAATACCAGAGCGTTGCAGGGTGCTTAAAATAAGATTGAAAAAGAAAAGTGGCAGGACATCAAATAAACAGCGTTGAGAGGCTCTGATGAGACAAACAAGAAAGCGATGCAATGTGATAGCGTGGTTGCGATGAAAATTCCCTCCTCTGTTTTTAATTGCAGATGCACAAAAGTAGCTTGATAATTGAACAATCAGGAGAGGATGCAGGGCACTGAGGCTCAGCCACTACAGCTACTCCATCTGTGATATTTATCTGAGATCTGATTTCACTTGTAACACGAAATTGGGACAGTAGGAAGGCACAGAGGCTGGGACAAGAGAAAGACGATAGCTGAAGGGGAGATAGGTGTGAGACTGTGAGAGAAAAAGAGAGGTGAAGAGGGGTGGGACTGGGAGCAATTCACAAGCTTGTTAAAATACCACTAATTACCAGCTGGCCTTGTGGTATAATGAGTCTACCTGAGTGCTAAGAGCTGAGCGGCCATAGTGACAGATATAATAGGACGAAAGCACAGAGAAAAGATATGATAGGAGAGAACGATGAAAAACATAGAGGGAACAACCAGGGGTCAATGAGGTACAGTTTTCATGTAAACACAGTCACTGTCACAGAAACAAAAGCGGGAGAGCTTAAAACTGTGAATGTGACTGCTGAACACACATCGTTAGAACGAGGAAGACAGATCTGAGACAGATTGAGGAAGACGGTCGGTGGGAAAAACTGATCAAGGTTAGCAAAACTAGAAGTGGAATTAATGATGGATGTCTTTATCAGGGCTGCCATGATACTAGGATTTCAAGGTTGAAACCAGTACCCAGGTAAGTATTCGATACTCAATACCATTTTAGATATCATGAGGGGGAGTTAAAAACTAAAAGACATATATTTTTTTAGATTTACAGTTGTGGCTCATCAAAATGTATTCTCTTTATGTCTTAGGCTTCTGATCACTTGGAAAGGTAGGCTGCTACTGTTTCTGACTAGTTGCTGGTGGCCTTTTCTCAGCTTTAATCTGAAACTTTAAGATAAAACATAACACTTCTTAGATACAAATAATTTACCCATTGATTGTGTTCTGTCTATTAACATAATAGACAGATGGGACTGATAATGTTTAGTGTCTAGCTACGACGTTAATATTATCATTTTATTATTTGCTGTAGTCATTAGCCACTAATGATAACTCAGAGATACCTGATGTGGGTAATTTTTTTAAAAAGAGTGCTTTGACCAGGCTAACACTTGTGATAATTGTTTAACACTTGGGTGTTGATGCAATAGGAGCTTTATTGACAAAATGCTTTATAATCCCCAGAGTGTCAGTCTTTAAAATACTTTACAAAGTTTCTTGGGCTACTATTGATGTGCTCAGCTGCTACCATTGGTGTGTGTGTGTTCAGCTGCTAGTGAGGGGAGGGACTGTGTGTCTGCCAGTTTGCAGCAGTGCTGAGTTTCATTATTAAAATGGCACTGTTGGTATTAATATTGCAGCCAATTAGTATCTAATAGAATCTAATAGAGTCATTTTTTTTTAGTATAAAAGTACCAATTAGTATCCGAGTGTTAGTGTTTTTGACAACCCTATACTGCCTACAGTATCTTTGGAAATCAAAACAAATATACAAACAAAAAAAGTACCATTAGAATTTCAGAATTTAGGTAATAGGTAGTAGTAAAGAGCAGTGCTGCACCTGTCCTTAATACTCTGAGCTCAATGTCGGCAAGCTAACATGCTTATAATGACATGCCAGCATGCAGGTTATAGTTATATCATATTTTAGCTAAATGCCACAAGAAGCCTCATGTGAGAAGAAATGCCAGTGGAAGGGTGTTAAAAACTGTTATGAATTATCTTCAGTAAATATGGAGATATGTCACTCTATACTACAAATGTCCGCCTCAGGGTGGCGCTAGAAGGAAAAATCATGAATAGAATTCCTCCTCTTAGGATCATAAATGTCTGAATGTTTAAAGAATTTCTTGGCAATCAAAGGATGAATCTGAAATCAAATCTACTTAATGTACAAGTAAATCGATTAAATAAATGCACCAGGTTATCATACTTCTTGCGCTTTCTTTCAGTTTATTAAATATTCATACATTTCCTACAGATGTGATCAGGCCTTTTGTGGAAAAATTTAGAGCACACCAAAGTGAACATGCATCATGTGAAGTCTCCAACTGTTTACAACCATAGATTATAAAGTGAACAGCAGACATAAGCAGGAGGTGACTGTTGTGTCATTTCTTCTTTATTGGGGAAAACAGTTTCTGCTCCACGAGGCATGCACACTAACCACTGAACATACAGATTCACTGGATAGAAATAGACTTAAAAAGGTCAGCGCTTACAGCAGCACTGGCAATGCTAAATGCATTGTCCTTGTGGAGCATGACAGCAATAGAGAGGGAAACGGAAAAGTACTGCAGTACCTTGTTGGAAGCACAGGTTTGAAGTTTAGGAAGTTGTGAGTATTAACACTGATGTTGCAGCAAAGCATGTAAATGAACAACATATTTATTGACCACACAAAAATCATTTTTGACTTTTTTCCTTTTTTTGCTTTTATGATCCTCTACAGTAGAGGAAGAGAACCAAATGGGACATAAAACAAATGTCACAGACCAGACATGAGATATGGACGTGACTATTACATCGTAGCTGCTGAGCCAAGTGAGCCACCAGAATGCCCTGAGGACTAAATGTGTGACAGTTTTTACAGTGGAAGAAAAACAAAGATGTTGCATACAGTACATTTTCTCTGTAATTTACTTCACATATCACAAATCTACAGGGAGGAAAGCTGCTTTACATTATAGTAAAACAAGCAAAGCAACTGCATATGTTTAAACATAAACTGAGCCAAAAAACAATAACCGTTTTATTAGTGTACTAGGGGATTATGTTGACACCGCCAAGAACAGCAGTGTTATAAAACTACAGGCAAAATGTTACTTAGAAATATCAGGGTCCATTTTGATAACTAAGCTCAGGATAAGTTTAACAGGTTATGAAGTTTTAAAACTGTAACTACTAAATTTCAGCCGGTTAGCAAGTCGACCCGACTATGTGCACTTGATCAGTAATCCTAGTAGAACTGAACATATTAGGCTGCTTTGCTAGCTGTAGTTTAAAGTTCATCAGCCATTGGGAGCCTCCCAGTGGCCTAGGAGCCCCGAGCAATTGCCTGCCTTGACTGATGGCAAGCAGTCTCTGTATAAGGCTGCCCATACACATTTTAGCATTGACATTTTGCTCTAAACTATAACAATTCATGCTGTATGTTTGTTTTCTTTTTCCACAAATAATTGCCATGTTAATGTTTCAAAATACATCTGCTTCTACTCCCTTGTTGAGAAATCCATAATCTATGAATATGCAAATTCTGTTGATTTCATGTGTTGCGTTTGAGCACTGGGAGCTTCAAGTTTCCAGATCACGCTTGTGTAAATTGCATATTGGATTAAGATTGGCTTCCAGAGAGTTGTGTTGTCAAAAACCTGCTTGTATGCACAAGTTAAATTAAGATTTAAGGTGAGCCTGGAGACACATTCCCCCTCAGAAGGTGAATGTAAAAACAGCCTTCCGCTTTCAAACTCACTCACATACATCACTCCGCACAGTGAAGGTCAACCAAGCCACTGAAGTAACGATGAACAAAACACATTTTGGAATGGAGAAGGAATTTTGAGAATAAATTCCAATGTGTTACAAATATACATTATCCAATCATGCAGGGGGGTTGAAAGGAAAGAGGCTTTAAAGATTCACCCTCAGCTAGAAACACAGAGGGCAAGAAAAGCACAGCGGAGTAGGACCGCACTTATCCCTAAACTGAATGCATGAAGAGGTCTGTGGGAATGTATGACACCAGGACATTTGGAAAAAGAACATCTTGCCTCACATTTGGCGGGAAAAAAAGTGGTCACGATGTATGTTAATGACTGGCTCAACAAAAAGAGCAAGTTACAAAACACATGTGATTCATAAGCAACATTCTGCTGCCATGTTGATGAGTAATGGTGGTTCTGCTTTCATAAGTAGAATATGCATAATGAATTCTGGATTATTTTAGTGCATGCGGTTCACGTTGTGCCAAAACACAATGTGAAATAACCACGTGCAGCCCTAATGAAGATGTTTAAGACTTTTCAAGCCACAAATTTAAGGGATCACGTTTTTATTGTATGGCTTGTATTGGATGTTATTTTGCACCAGATTTATCAAAAAAAAAAAAAAGACCAACTGAAACTGAAGTAATGGCAGCATAGAGATAAAAATGAGGGTGCAAATGAATGCAGATATATCAGGTGAGAAATAACAAATCCTTTAATCATATCACAGAACATATCTATATCTTGTCCGTGCAGGTATCCAGGAATCTCTACTTTTAAAATTAAACAGCATGTATGATTTCAAAAGCCCATTAAGATGTACACACCACTTTTTCACAGTTCAATCATCCACCACAGCGGGGAAAGCTGCAAACATAACAGAACACTGTTTTGTAGTTTGTAATCATTTCTGCAACAAAGGGTTTGTATTCAGGAAGGTTTTTCCATGCTGGGAACCAAGTCAATACTTTAGGGTTAAGCAGAATCCATAGGGTGTTCTCCAACTGTTTGGCATGCTACACCATGAACACAGGATCAAGGGAGCTCATGCATCTGACAGCCGCACACATCAGAGGGGCTCTCAATCAACTTTTCACTGATGGTGGCAGTGGAAGAGAAGCACTCTGTGTTCATCTGCTTTAAACTCTGCTGGTTTTCCAGTTTGTTGCATGATGCTCCCTCTGTAGCTTTTTTATGCAAACAAAGCAATTTTATTGCACTGTTGTGTCAATGTGGCCTAAGTTCAAGATTTAGAGTTGGTCTCCACTCTAAGTGTTCCAGTTAATTTTAACAGCTAGCACCGGATATCAATTTTCAAATCCAGAACTGTTTTAGCTTCACTGCAATAAAGGAATGAACTGTGGCTCTGCCTCAAAAGGGGTGTGCACAAGAGCTGCCTGCTGCCATGCCACTCATGTGCATAAGCAGCGGTGGCCTTTTCCAAAGTACTGTAGGATGCTGACGAGATGGATGAGGGGCCTTTGACATCCTTTGCTTTGCAAGTCTTTTTATGCCTCCCTTGCTGTGAATGTAGACCTGCATGCTCCTCGGCTGTTCAATTTTTCAACCATGCATTGACAGAGAACTTTGAAGGAAATCTGAAAGAAAAAGCAACGCGCAAAAACAGCTAGTGGAAAAAGTTGCCAAGTGGCTCTCACTGTCTCTGCTTCTTTGAATGGTCTTAAAGTGTTTCCCTCATCCATCTGATCTGCCTTACATCTTGAGTTCTAATTTAAGTCCCACTGTGCAGTGGCATGCACAGACTGAATTTCAATTTAACAGTAAAAACAATCTGGTAGTGTGACCTGATAATAAACTGTGTCTTCAAGTTTACTTTCAGTGTTCTTTGATTTGGTGACAGCAGTGGTGGTAACTTGACCTCATTACATGCACAATTTACCCAGTCTCTTAGTCTGTTATGTTAGTAGTCTGTTAAGTGTGTTATAATTCATGTTTCCTCCTATGAGATGGACAAGAAAAAAAAGAAACCAACATTGAGTAAAAATGGTAATTTACAACTTAAACTCGTCTTTTATCAGTCTCGGCTTACTTTAAAATGCATGAAAAATCGACTAGACTAAACATAAATGCATTGAAGCTAAAGAGACTTAAGACCCAAAATATATTTTTTAAAATCTTGTATTAAATATTGTTTTGCAGCTGTGAAATGTTTCTGAATGATATATTTAGGTATGACTTGCTGCTTTTAATCATTAGTAATTATTTTTGTTAAAAAAAGGTAGTTCTGAGTTGACGAGTATTAACTCAAAACAGAGCATACTGTATATATTTATTACTTACCAGGGAACCTTTTAAAATAAGACATCTGAATGGTAGCATTGAAGTAATGCTTAGGCAAGGCAGTGGTAAAGGGACCTTCAGCTCACTTAGTTCCTTTCTCAAGTCCCCAAATATAGGGATGAGAATATTTAAATATAGTGTGCTAACTCATTTATTAACGTTTGCCGAATGGACTTTATTTAATTAAGACAATTTTATTGCTGAAAAAAGCATATCTTTTTTTTTTGTTTGCACTTGATATGGCGACAGATTTTGCTGTGCAGAGGAGGCATTACAGAGATTTCAGAGCAGGTACTAGAAGAATTTCTCCATTGTTTAATTTATTTGACCAATGGAGAAATGTAGTGTCAATTTATTTGGAATGCTAGAATAAGATGCAACATGAATATGTATATTAGCAAGCCACCTTACTCACTCATTTGCCCAGTGCACTCAAGACGTGACCTCAAAACTCAAACCAAAAGGAGTCAAGCAATACTAGAAGCAAAATATGCTGCAAGTCTTCAAATTTTGGCATTGGGTAGTTTTCAAGGCTTCATGTTCTGTGGCAGGACTTTCACAGCCTGTGCAATGGGGTTCAAAGAAAAATGGCCGAAGAACGGAGAGAACGGAGGGATGACGATGCTGACTGTGGACCCTATCCTTCGATGGCATGGTCTTAATAGCAGCCCATTTTTCATTTTGATGTTTTGAATTGGTTTGATAATTTGAAGGTGTTGCTTGTTTTTGTTGTTTTAATCATTTACATTAATACATTTTAAAACACATTTTTCCTGAAATAAAGTTGTATGCATTCCTAAACGGTGAAATGCTGTTACAATTTCAGCACCATGGATAGCGCAAGTGGTTTTCACTGTGATCTCTTTGCTCTAACACAAAACTGTTTTCACACAAAGTCACTACCTTGAATGCGCGCACACACACACACACACACACACACACACACACATACATATATATATATATATGATTCTCCCACAAAATCCGCTGATCTTTTTACATTTTTTTCTCGAAACAATAGAAAAATTGTGGTGGTACTGTTAAAACTACCAGTTGCAGTATAAAAATATACAGTCAGACATATTGGGCTTATTTTACCACTTTAAAGGATGTAACCTGTCCTCATACAAGCTACAGAACATGATGTCTAAATACTGTCACACAGCGAACAGTCCTTTCATTGAAGCCAATCATTTACTGAAGCTTATTTCCACTATAACACCTCTCTCTGTCAGATTGCCATCTTAGGGCTACATTTTACCATGTATGACCTACATTTATACACTTTTTTGAATACAATTAACAAACTGTAACTATCCTGTTAGATATAGCAGCTAAATATCATCTCTTAGTTTGGCTCTTGGAAGACTGGATATGTTATATTGAAATGAAGAGACTCTGTATTTAAAAAAACAGCACAGCTTTTGTAAATCATTTGAAAAAAATAACCACACCTGTCACCACTATTTGGGGATTACATTCACATGTTATATTTAGTGAAGCTGACCCTTAATCATCAGTAATTAGTTTTGGTAATTTTTATCACTTTATTTCTAGCTTCAAGCACCAATGAATACAACAGGAAGTTTGTTTTGTAAATCGTGGAGGCCATTAAGAGTCAAAAAGGTTGATGTCTTCCTAATGATTGACAAGTTGCTACCACATGAGTAGACAGTTGTTTCTCAGTAAGATTACCTACTTATCAAATCCAAAAAGCACTTTGCAAACCAGTGGATGATATTGTTGTGGCTACATCCATCTTTAATATACAGTCTATAGACAAACCAGTCTTTAAGCTATCTCACCTCACCCACAACTTAATAATAAAACAAATGCTGGTTTTGTCACAAATATAAAAAAAGACATGTTATGACATTTAATTACAGTGCAGCCAAACAGAGTCCCCTGTTGTTTTGTTACTATAGAGTTTGTTTCCATGCTGAGGAGTTGGAGGTGTGCACCTGCAACTCTTCATCTAACAGCTATTTGCAGGGGGCGTCTTATTCATCCATTACATCCTGCAATATTTATAAAATGTGTTTGCTCAGATAAAATGCATGAAATGCCTTTTGTCTTGTAGGCAAATTTTTGATAAACAGTTAAGGTCAGAACTTACTGCAGTGACCAGACACAATAACTAGGTGAGTGTTTGTAATTGTAATGCAATGGCTGAAGGGAGTGTTCCATTTGCATTAGCACTAGTTAGTTGTATTAATGCTAATCAATGACGGAGCCTGTTATTGATATAAATATATGCATATAAACAGTTTGAAATATATGCATTATTGTGTCATGTGAATCCTTTGTCCAGATTTAACTAAATACAGATTGATTGCAGCAACAGCCTGAGAACATTTCGATACTGTGTTGTCCAGTATCTAATCATGGCTACCAGACCCGATCAACTCTGACATGTCTGAGTCTTCAGGACTTCTGTGCGTTGAAAAAAGAAAAAAAAAAACTTTAAAAACGACTTGTTATAGGAACATTTTAAAGGTAAACTTTATTGCAAATTTACAAGCTTTGAATCCAGGACACAACCTTTCATTCTTTTAGCACTGAGGTGCTGCAAAACCATCTTTTCAGACAGCGTCACTTTGCTTAAGCCTTTTTCAAATGATATGACATCACGCTTGACAACTTTGTATAGCTGAGTCGCTGTCCTCTAAAATAAGATGACAGACTAAAACATGAAAGGGAAGCTGTTTTTGTTCCACAACATGAATAAAACTTTGCAAGTCCGGCATCTGGAAACATTTGCACCCAAATGCTAGACAAGACTCAGCATGAGCTGAATAGGAAGCTGATGATCTAAATGGATGAAACGAGCGCTGTATAGCAGCTGCACTTTCTCGCCGAGTGGATACTACTTTCGTTTGTGTTGCAAACACATTGTGGTAATTATCTCCCTTTGTTTACACCAAGGGTATCATGTATTGAGCGTCACTGATCTACAGTTGACTATTTTACATTGTCTACTTTAGACTTCGTGCTTCATCGGCTTTCAATTTTCCCAACAGATGAAACTCTCTTTGTGTGATGTAAAGGTCATTTTGAAGTAGTCTGAGACCCGAGATGGGTTTGGCCTTGTGCATAACCCTTGAGTGCTGAAAGATGTATCAACTTGATTATCATCATCAAAGAGGTTTCTCCAGTGTTTGCAATATGCTCTTTTGTAACCCGAAGGCTCATCCGTCCATATTCTTAATGTTAACTCTTTGTTCCTCTATTTGAACTATTTTTCAGACACAGTCAAAGTGAAATATCCAATTAGTATGTGTCTTACATTTTTAGCAACCCTACAACAGACTGATAAGTTCTACAGGGTCCCTCTCTCACTCTGTAACAGAACCCCAACCCAAAAGGATCAGGGATCCGGGTGGATGGATTGCTTTTAGCCCTGCAGGCTCAGAGGTAAACAGCAGCATTTGAATGGACAGCTTTGTACAGCTGAATTTGAAGTTGTCAGTCACCTCAGTTAAGTCTTTTTGGATCCAGTGTAGGGAAGTGAGATATTTATTAGCTCTAAATGTTTAGTTTCCTAGCCGTCTTAAGTGTGGAAAAAAAGTTTAATCAGCTACTTAACACCTCCCACACTTCAGGCAGCCACTGCCAAACACAGCTGCTGCTCTATTGTTTGTGCCTGAAACTCGTTTTTCCTCCACAGCAGACAAAGTATTCTAATATTACTAATGTTATTATTGTTGTTGTATATCTGACTTTTTTCTCCAAGCGATTTCAATCCCAGGAGAGCCAGTGAACATGGTAAAAAAGCAAGGTTCTGTTGTCTTGTGTGTTTAACCCGTGTTCAAAGAGGAACTCAATCTCTAAGTAAGTAGTGGTTGATGTAGTCAACCATTTTGGAAATGGGTCACTGTTTACTGAGGGCACAGATGCGTGACAGACAGCAGAAGCTGAATTGAGGGACTTGGCAAGTCACTTCAAGGTTGAATTTTCAATTTCTTTGCTCTTTCTTTTCAGAGGTGCTGGTAGTAGGTATGTGACTCATGTGGTTGAGGGCACAACTGTATTTCACACATTCCTCACATTCACTGCAGCCAGTGTGTCCTGGTCAGTGGGTGAAGTCTCAAAGATTTGAGAAAAGGAGAGGTCTGTCAGCGACATAAATCTAACAGATGAATAAAGGCAAAAAGCCAGTGGGCAAAATTTACATTTTAGTTACATTTATCAGTAATAACCAAGAGAACTTCTCAAGTATGATTTTCCTACCATACTTTGAGTGAGAGCTGAGTCTTTCTTGAATGTGCGCTGTAGTTATGTTTATGTAACCATAAACACCTCTGAAACCCTACAACTTAACCTGATGCACACCTTCCTGGAAATGTAACTACACATCGCAATAACGCAGCTCACAACATTTGTGCATTCCTGTGAGTTTATCAATAAGAAAACACCAATCAAATCCTCAATATAAGGACTCATAGATTTCAGCAAATTCCTGGAGGGAGACTGACAACCCAACTGCAATGAATGTGAGGGAATTTACAAAGCAGTGGAAAAATTTGAGGAAGAAATATTTTTGCTTTCAAAATTTAAAAAGAAAATCTAAACTGACCACAACAAAGAGAAGGGACCCAGCATTTTATTTGTTTTCTATCATGGCTGGCACCACATGTCAAACACTGGGATACAGCTACAAGGTAAATAACACATAAAAAAAAAACATTCAAAAGCATAAATGCTGATAATGGAGTGAGTCACTCATGTAGGCTCTCACATGAGTGACTGATTCACCACAGAAGTCTAAATCACCCATCAGTCCTTTCCAAAATGATGCAAGCAGAGATCAAGAATAGGACAAGAGTTGAGGTAACAACATGGGACGTTCTTACCTTGGAGTCTCATTTTAACGTAACTTAAGTTAAAGATGACATTTGGCTCAACTGCATTATAAGTACTTTTCTTTGGAGCCCAACTATGGCTGTATTTGATGGTGTCAGATGTAACACTTTTATATTTAGGGCTATTTTTTAAAGAAATTCACAACATCGCAAAATGTGATGCCATACCTTATTTTGAATCTCATTGTGAAGTTTGATCTTGCAGTTGAGCAGGTAAAGTAACTGACCATTACAAAGAAATAGTTGTTTCCCTCCTGCCATGATTTATACATTCCAGTTATGTATCACGCCTCTTGTATCTACTAAAGGTAAACATACTTATGTAAAGCATACACCTGTGTATCCACTATTATAGGTCCTTCTTCACGCCTCTTGTCTCCTCCCTCCTCTGTGCTCCAGATGTGTTTTAGGAATTGAGACATCCTTCAACATGACGTACTGAGAGTGATTTTCACAGACAGGAGCACAGAGGACACTAGAGACTAGGAAGCACAAATGAGAGAGATGCAAAAAACCTTCTGTCTCTCTGATTGCTGCATATGGCTGACACTTTGAATTTGTTTGTTTTTTTAAATTATTTTCTTATTTTCTCAACCATTCTCATCCTCGCTCTCATTCACCACCAATGAATGTAAAGGTGTATTTCTTAATGAGTTGTTATTTATAGTTTAATAAGCATCTTTCATTTGTGTGGCAGCTTTCTCATTTGTTACAATTCATTACTTGGGGGCTTATCCAGGATTCAGACCTTGGACTTCCCAAAAACCAGGCAAAATGTACCCTTGATTAAACATTGTTTTTAAAAGATGTCACAGAACATTTTGATCTCAAGCTGCCCAACACCTTTCAGGGACAGTGTGTTAGGTTATAATTTATTAACTGGCAGTCACAAAGTTAAATAGAACATGCAAACACTTGATGAACAGAAACAGAGTGACAGAAAAGACCTCAATAATTATTATGTCTCTACAGCTCTGAATTTAGAAAAAAGAGATTTCCATGCTCTTTTGTACTTTCAGATTTGTTATTCATCTGTGGAGAGAAAATTTAATAGTGAGAAAATTGTTTAAAAAAATTAAAAAAAAAGAATTTCTGATGCTAAAATTACATTTGATTGTATCTGATTGCACAGTGTCATTTCCTCATTAATTGCCTTGTTTCCAACCCTTGGAAAGGGTTTTGTGTTCCAAACCATTTCTGCCTGTTGCAATAAATTTTAACCATGAACATTTGTCTCTTATCAAGCCCCCAAACCCACCTGTGTGCATGCATATTCTATGTCCATGCTGATCCCACGCATTTTTGAGCGTCTCTGCAGGCTACTTATAAATGAGTGTGCTGCAGTGCTGTGATGTGCTGCCACAGCTGTCTTATCATTTTTTAGTTTGGACAGTTGTTTTTTACTGCTGCTACCTCTCATCATTTGTCACCGCTGACGCACTTGCATGCTTGAGGTTGTCTGATTGTGGAGTGCGGTGCGTGTGACAAAATAGGGAGAGAGGTAGAGTAGGTAAGCAAATAATATTTTGATGGGAAAGGCACTTAGCCCTGTAAAGCCCTGAAATAACTGCCAGAAAAATCTAAATTTTTGAAAATGTAATGTTTATTAAACCTTCTGACAATTCTGTCAAAAATAATTCTATATTAATTTGCAGGTTGCATGAGTTTTAATTTGTATCATATTTGCTACATCTGTTTTTGTTTTTTGCTATTTATTGCTTAAAACGTTATTGTGAACATTTTTAAGAGATCACACTAATGTTGAAGAAGCCACCAAAACTCATGTATTAAATATGATACACTACCACTAGGCATTAAGGGGTTACATTTGGAATTTGCATACATACATGTAAAACTGCTTTAATAATTGACATCTTACTACCTGAAACACAATGGGGGAGAAAAAGTTTGCAAGCACAGATTTTAATGCATTTGTCTCCGTGTCTCCACGTTGGTGCACTGAGCCTGCTTTGCATAAATGCCTTTCTCCTGCGGCCCCCCCGAAAAGAGATGTGGATTGGGACAATAAAGGAGGATTAGATTGTGTCTGATTTTGTGTGTATGTGTGTGTGTTGGCTGTTGTCTAAGGCATATGGGAAAACGATTTAATGTGAAGCTCCAGGCGATAGACCTTAAAAGATGATGAGAAAGCATCTCACACAAAAGGCATTAAATAGCCAATATTATAGTATTTGAGAAGCGCTGTTGTGATTATGGAATGGACACTAACATGTGAAATAAAATGTAAGGCCCTTCTGTTGTATTACAAAAAAACAAACAAACAACAATTTATAAACGCTGGGACACTTGTGTTTATAAACAGAGAGAGATTATTGTGAGATTATGTTACTGGGGTGTTGATCCTCACAAATGGGATCACATTCTGACGAATTTGACAGCTGAACAATATTCACTGAGGGTTTGAATGTTACGCCTCTTCCTGCTTGTGTCTTTATAGGATTACAGGCAAGATGTCACATCATATAGAAAACTTTGGCACTTAAAATGCCTGAAGACCTGGGACAAATCAACCTTCTTCATGGTAATACCAGCATTCGCTTTAACCTCACCAGCTGTTTGGAGTTTAAAATGTCGGGTCAAATCAGGTGAGTAGTCAGTCATGGTGAAATGGCTTTCAAATGCTTTCCTCTGAGTGGAAAAAAACCCTAAATTTGGCATCTCAGAAAGTCACAGCAAACTATGAAAAGTTTATGTAAATGCGGTTTGACCCAGGTTTGTTTGGACGCCTGAGTATTGCATTTAGTCACTTCAGCCCACTCCCATGTCTGCCAACTGCTTCTTCCTCCCCCTTTCTCCCCCTTCTTCCCGCTCAACATGTCTGTCACAGCTCTGGCATTTCTTCATCCTCTATCTACGAAGCATCTAATGTCAAGCGCACAGAGCTGAAATAGAAGACTATGAAATATGAAACGGGGTTACATAAGGAGGATTCAGTCAGCTGCAGAAAGCTGAGCTCTGTTAAGCATCTGTGTACAAGAAAACATGCTCCCACATCCACACAAATACACATTCAAGCACTATAAAGAATATGCTGTCAGCCAATGAAGTACGCCTTTCAGCGGCACAGCAACCGCCACTCTTTTTCCAAGAAGTGTTGTGAACAAAAGGCTGATTATTAAAATTTCCTATTTTCCCAAATTATCTTCAACTGCATAAGCTGAGCAGAAAGAAGGCAATTGGCAAGTTTAAAGTCCCCGAAATACTGGCTGGCATCTCAATGGCAGGACAGGATTTTAGGGTAAATGCACCATCAGCAGGGTTTTTGTGGAGCTCAAATTATTTTGTAATCACTCAAAGAAATTCATTATCAAAGCAAAGGGTGGCCAGGATGGCTAAAATGTTAAATCTTTCATATATAATTTCATATTTAGGCATGATTGTAGATAGTAATATATATACATAAGTTCCTGGAAATTCAACTATGAATGTACACTTAGGCAAATTTAAAAATTCACTATTCAAAAAGACCCTCTTGCCTTCTTCTTACCTGCATTTATCACTGTTCTGCTGTGATGTTACCACCACCTGTTCATCACTGAAGCATGCGAAACTGTTGGCAGTAATGTTTATCACGCCATGTGCATGTGTGTGCACAGGGCCTGCGAAATGATTCATTAAGATGTGATTCATTTAAAGAAAATGTGAGTATATTCATTACTGGTCAAAATCTCCACAGAATGCCTTTAAGCTCACAGGCATGCAAGAATCGTGGTCATCCAGTACCAGCACAAAAACAATATGATAATAAGTTAATTAAATAAAGCAGTCAGCTGCCCTTTAGCATTTGTTTAGCATTGTGAAACAATGTATTTGACCAAATTTAACAATGTAACTAAAAACTAACTAACTAAACTAGGTTAAAAAAAACTCTGCTTATACTGATAAAGATAATGCACACTTTTGTGGGTTGTTGTTCTTCTGTTTTGATGACAAAAAATGCTATTCAACTTTTCCCAGTTATTCACATATACTATCTGTTATATATACAGTACAATGAAGGTACAGCTTCAGTACTGTGCAAAAGTTTTAGCCACCGCTCACTTGATTATATTTTGCGTCCAAGGAGCCTGACTTTCTTGTAACTATTGCTTAAGTGGTCTTCAGTAATAGTTCTCCAGGCTCTGTGAAGGGATCTCAAAGTGTTTTTGGACATTGGCTGCTTTGTCCCTCATTTTCTTTTCAGTCTGTTCAGTATTTTCCAAAGCATTGTTTGTCTTGTCAAAATGTATCGAATTATGAACCCAGAAAAGTACCATTAGATTTTAATCCGCCATGCAGTACCATGCATGTAGCAAGCATCTGATTGGAAACAGCATGACAATGATCCCAAACACACTACCAATGCAGTAAAAACTTAAATGGATAGAAAAACACAAAGGAACACAGTAAGTCATGGATTGGCCTCCCCAGAGCCTGGACCTCAAATTATTGAAGTAGTGTGGGATCATCTTGACAGAGAACAGAACAAAAGGCAGCCAACATCCAAAGAAGAGCTTTAAATGTCTTTCAAGAAGACTGGAGAACTATTCCTGAAGACTACTTAAAGAAAGTTCAGGCTGTTTTGAAGAATAAATGTGGTCATACCAAATATAAATTTTCTGGCTCATTGTCATATCAGAAAAATGTCAACACTTTAAGATTAAGATATGCTAAACATGGCTAGAGAATCCCTTAAAAGCAACAAAAGCCATTTGCCAGGTGTTTAAACTGTATTATAATCAAGCTTTGCAATACAGTTTAAACTATCAAGCTGCCAAGTTATATAAAGTTTCTAGACCAGCTGTATAACACACACATGCGACATTTTAAAGTTTTCTGGTGGCATTTATTTTAGTGCCACTGTGTTATTATCTTTTAATCTGTTTACACAGCAGCATGTTGTTAAACAGATATAAAATCTTCTCACTTCACTCTGTTCTCCCTGCTTTGACTGCAGCATGACTTCTTTGACATGTTACTTCTTGTTTGCTGAGCCACTGGTTAAAATGGATTAAACAAATATAATGCAATGTTAGTGCTACTGTACCCTAAAAACTCTAAGGTGTACACAGATTTAATATAGCAGATGTGATACTCTCAAAATGAACAATAAAAAAAAATTAAAAATAGACAAAAAATAAGCTCCACACTGAATTCTGCTCACTTTTACATGGTTATTTTCTGGTTCCCTCCATGTTAACTAGGTAGAGTCTCTACTTTCATAGACATTTATAGCTTAAATAAAGGGAACATTTCTGAGTCCCATAGCAGCATGGCTGTCAGGGATGCTGTGCGAAAAACATCAAAGCCACCGCAGCCCCATTTTCTTTTTACACCTCATCAATTCTGCTCCAAATTCCTCTTTTCACTCTTTCTTGCAGCGTTTTTTAATTCACCCTCCACTTAGCCTCAGTGACAGACACTACTAGACTTGAATCTCGCTGCACTTTAAAGTACAAGCATTATGTGCACAATGGATAATAGCTTAAATGTGACATGCACACAATACAATCAGCATATATAATCATATATGTGCTAAAAAAGAAATATTGGCTGAAAGTATTTTTGATGCCCTTTTAAAATCCCATATTTTTACGATTTTTACTCATTCTTTTGTACAGATAGCAAACCACGCTACAGTTCACTAACTACTGCTTTCAAAACATGCATAAAGTTGTATAGTGGGTATAATTATAAACAGAAGTGTCCATTTCAGATATTAGATATTTAATGATATAGTCGACATTCTGCAACACTTTACCTTTGACCCTCTGGAAAGTACTTACAGCCAATCGCAAAACCTTGTGGTGAGTGGGTATATGAAAGCCCTACCTAAGTGTTCTTGTGTGTAAGTGCAAAGGCATGAGATAAATGGAAGAGGATCATGAACTGCCTCTGAACCAGTTCTAAAATGAACTGCTGTAGAAACCTGTTCGCCCACTGTTCCTTCCTTCTGATGATACTGATATATACAGTTTTACAGAAAGTCCTTGGTTTCTTTGAAACTTGAAATCTTCAGTATGCTAAGTATTTCAGCATTTTGGCATTTAATTACTCGGATTTTGCAAACTTTGTTTTTCTTTTCTAATTGTGGCATTTAATAACAAATGTGCAATGACTTAAATAATTAATCTTTTTTTTAAATATGCAATTATCCCAGGAAAACATCATTATCAACAAAATAATTTCCTCTGAATCCCTTATGCTTTTCCACCTGCTTAAAAAAAAGATTTTGTACAGCCAAGGCTACGTGAATGGCCCTGCACATATAAGTGAGCCCATTAACTTTGTATTTCTTTGATGTCCTTCTCTTGCAGTCTTTTTTAGAAACTAGCCTTCAATCTGACTTCCCCCCCCCCCGACTTCAAGCTTCCTTTTAGCTCCCTCTTGATCCTCCCTTTCACAGTAGCATCGCCCGGTCCTACCCAAACAAGCTCCTAATGAGGCCAAACCTTCATTTTCACACTCAGACATCCACATGCATTTTTAGGGTGGTGTTGCAGGCCCCTTACTGGCTTAGGTTCAAAATCTCCTTTCCATCTGTCTGTATTCTATGCGTCTCACTCTCTCTCCTGCTCCCTCATCTCCACCATTCTCTCTGGGGATACCGGCAAAGAAGTCCCTGTGGGTTATAAAACCTTAGGAAAGTGGGACGACATAGATCACAAGTTTAGGTGACACAGATAGGATGGACATGGTGACACAGCGTAAAGAACCCCTGCCCTGCACCTACCCTTGTTTTTAATTCCTCTCTCTACGGTATTTTCTGGCGGCCAGCTCTCCCTGGCCAGGGAGCAGCAGATGTTATGGAGTTAAGCTGTAATCGTTCTGCTTTAGCTGTCGGCGACAGCTGTGCTTATAGATTCTAAAACAGCAGCATCCCCCTTCACTCCACCACCTCCCACCTACTGGAAGAGTTATGGTTATTGGACCAAGCTTATATCACTGCAAAAACCCACTCTCTGCTCCAATACGCTCTTGACTTGAAAGTTGTTCATTTGCATCGATCTCTTTCAGTTTGCTTGATAGGTTCCCTTCTTTTTCATCTATTCAAATCATTCTTTTTCCATTTCTCCTTTGTTCAGTGCCATCAGTCTGACTTTATGCATAGTCTATGTGCAGTCGCCTGCCCATATTTCAGTCTTTTGCTTCAGTGTCTCATTCCCATCCGGGGCTCTGTCTCCGACTCTTAATTGGTCTGTCCATAATGCATAATGCCATAGACAGGCTTAGTGCCTCTCCAGCTTCCTAGCAGATGAAGGAGAATTGATTGGTTTATTCCAGATACCATGGTGACACAGTCAATGAACATACTTAGTGGAATGAACTTCGTTAAGTATAGCCACGCTTCTGTTGTGCGTGTGTGTGTGTGTGTGTGAGAGAGAGAGAGAGAGAGAGAAGCTGATGCAGACTCTCAGACAGTTTGGGACACTAAAAATAACGCTGTACTTTTTTGGGTTCTGCCTGTTCTATAATAGAAAGCAGCACAGTGAACTGCTCTTTCCTGAGAATACTTCAGCACATTTTATATTTACTAAGCCCTCGCACTTAGCAATTAGCACTACGGTTGACTGGACTCCTCGTATTTATGCATCACTTGGTGTATGAGAAACCAAATGTGTAACTGTTTAAGTGCATTTGCTGTCATAAGCACATGTGAGTTGTCAAACGTTGGAGTGATGTGACCTGTTTTCGCTCCGCTCACTGTGATCTATTTTGCCTTTTAACTCTCTGGTGATCAAATGACCATCAGGACAGTCAGTTATGTCAGAACCTATAAGCTCATTAGAAATCCTCTTCAGCCCCTGTCATTCAGTTCTAACTGTGCAATTGCACTGCCTCATATCTTCTTAGTTTTATGATGCTAAGCGTGTCATACATTTGCATAATGTAAATGTAACTGCTACGCTAGAGAGGAAGTTAAAAAACCGCTATAAAATGAAATCCTACTGATATTTAGTGTAATTAAGGAATGGAATGCATTATATAGCCTATAAAGAACCCAGTTTTATACAGTTTACGCTTTTTAAAATTGGTTTTTCATCACAGTATTTTATGAAGACTAGCAGACCACTGACAGTCTTCTTTTGCTCTTTTCAGCTGCTTTCATTAGGGGTCGCCACAGCGGATCATCTGCCTCCATCTCACTCTATCCCATCTTCCTCTGTCACACCAGCCCTCTACATGTCCTCCTTCACTACGTCCATGAATCCTCTCTGTGGTCGTCCTCTCTTCTTTCTGCCTGGCAGCTCCATCTTTGTCCAGTATATCCACGATTCTTCCTCTGCACATGTCCAAACCATCTCAGCCTTGCCTCTCTTACATCTATCTCCAGTCCACTGAATTTGAGCTGTCCCTCTGATATATTCATTTTTAACCCTGTCCGTCTCAGTTCCCTCCTAACAAAAATCTTAGCATCTTAACTCTGCCACCTCCATCCAGCACAGCCTGTGATTTTGTGAGTGCTACCATCTCCAGCCATTCAGGTCTCACTACCGCCTTGTAAACCTTCCCTTTCACTCTTGTTGCTTTCCTTCTGTCACTCCCTACACTCGTCTTCACCCACTCCACCCTGCCTGCACTACATTTCCCCCTCCTTCCCTCTCATTCACACACGTGTTCTGTCTTGCTTCTACTGACTTTCATTCCTTTTCTCTCCAAAGCATACCTCCACATCTCCAGACTCTCATCCATCAGCTCACAACTCTCACTACACAACTCTCACAATGTCATTTGCAAACCTCATGAAATCATGATATATAGTAGTATATCTACAGGCTAATCTTTGTAAACAGGCAGCTTTCTGGTTGTAGTCTGACACTACTTAACATTCACAATTGAGCGGTTTTAGTAGCATGAAAGTTTACAGTCCATATGAAGAGCACAAACTGCACTAAATAGCTGTGAAATGTTATCTGACAGTAATTAAGCTTATTAGCCTGTTGTTACACTGGAATGCCGTACACCCACATTCTGTTTTGAAAAAGAAAGACGAAAAAAAAAACAGGACAAAATTGCAAAAGATGTTGCAAAGAATTTTAAGATGACTTTGCCTTTTGTATGAATGAGTGAAAAGTGAAACGCTTTCTTTCAGTTCATTGAAAAGACTTCTTTTATTTCTTCTTTTTTCTTTTGGTATAAAAAGTGAAAACACACTCTTCCACTTCAGTACCTCTGCATACTGCTCAAACGACAAGCAACTCTTCTTGCTGTGAGACAGCAATGCTAACCACTGTGCCGCCCTAGCGTGTGGGAACAATGGGCTTTGATTGTGCAGAGGCCCTCAATGATGGGCTCACCACGCAACACACAATGAGACATAACCTGTGGAAAAACATAATTTACATATATAAAATTGATACACACATACTAACAAATTACTGACTGCTAACATTAGTCTGCATGCGTAAAGTGGATGTTGTTTGGTGGTCTGATCACCACAATTTTACGTACCAATCAAAATGTCAAATGTAGTATTAAAAAAACAAAGACACATGAATTTGCATTTATGAAATATTAGAGGGATATAATGTAGTTGTCTGCAAATCCTTTGCTTTTATCGAACAAGTTTAAAGTCATTATATTGTAAATCAGTTTACATAGTATTGTGTTTTTCGGTAAGAAGAGGATGTTTATCCCGGGACTGGATGTTGATGTGGTGGAGGACCTGGGCGAACACATCAAAAACAGACTGATCAACACAAGGTTGTGTACAAGATGGGATGAGCAGGCTATATCTCCTAAAAGAAGCCGACTGCTTCAATGTGTGCAGAAAAATGACGGAGATTTTCTGTCACTCAGGGGTGATGAGTGCAGTGTACATTGTTGTGCTGTGCAGCTGGTGGACACCAAGATACTGGATGAACTGATCAGGAAGGCCGACAATGTGATTGGCAGCTGCAGACTGGATGCTTTTGAAACTGTGGTGGAGAGGAGGTCCCTGAACAAATTGTTATCCATCAGGGCCACTTACAGGACAAGTAGAAGAGCATCTTTCATACCACATGCACCATATAGCATTTCTGGCAAAGAGGTATTTGAATGATGTTATTATTATCATCATCATTATTATTTTGTTTTTATTCATCATCATTTCAACTGATGTAACAAAAGATTTTTCCCAAATATGGGATAAATAGACAATGTTTCATATGTGAAACAGACACAATTTTAAAGACCAACCAACCAGAATTCTCAATGGGATTCAGAGCCGAGCTAATGCTAACCTACACTTTGAATTGTAGTACTGAATTTCAGGAGTGGAGCCACACCTCATACACTCTCCTTCCAGTTCTCTGTCTATATATACCTCCTGCAATACAAGCTGCCCCCCCCCCAACCCACTTTTCAATTCATTCACCTCTCATTAGTACATGGGGACCTGCCTGGCCCGGAGCTGCCGCCAGTCCCCTCTAAGGACCTTCCTGAAATCACAGCCTCAGTTTAGGCTTACTCCATCTGCCATTATCTCCTAGAAATCAAATCTAAATGAGGATGTGGTCCCACCTAGTGAAATATTGTTTATCATGAGTGGAAAGACATAACAGTGCTATAAGGACTCAAAACAATGTTGTCTTTATGACCGCAAACATTACAGTGAGCACATTGTGTCCCTGTGTGACTAACTGTCTATCGGGCAGTCCCTTCTCCCAGCCACTCATCTCCTTGTCTCTTCGCATTGAGTCTGTATGAACATTTATGCAGAATTTTTGGGAGTGGTGTTAAAGATTTTTGATTTTTTTTATGTACACAAAAAGCATGTGTTTTGCATATTTTTTTGTTAACATATTAAAATCAATCTGCTGCCATGTTTCTTTCCTGGAAACGAGAAAAAAATACATCTTCAAATCTTCTCAGAGGGCATTTCTGTACAACATTAAATACACGACTAAATGAGAAAGAATCAAAGCCAAACTTCAATTAAAACAAATGGTTATTATTTATTAAGCGCTTAAGCTCCATCAGCGCTGCGAGTCTGCAGTTTGATCAGATTTGACTGACAGCGGCTGGCAACATGAGCAAACTAAAATCTAACCACATTCTGATGGGTGTTCAGAAATACGTAACACTGTTAAACTGCGCCCTACAGTCAGTAAACAACTTAGAGACATGAGGACAAAAACACAAATAGAGAAATCTATCCATGAGATAAGAACTCACTCATAGCATGAAGCTGAAAGAGAAAATACGTTTTCAGGGTTGCCAAAGTATTTAAAAATAATTGTGTTTCTCAAGAGATCCAGCTGCATGGGTCTGCTTTTAGGAGCTGATATCTGTGGACACACACAACGCGGATATCAGTGGCTCATTTGGAAATAAACCAATGCACACAGATCAGATAAGGAGCTTATCGTGTGGTGAGACCATCTAGTAATTAAAACAATGTTTGAATAATCTCTAGAGAACACTTTTTTTCACTAATGCAGTGTGTTTTTTGGTCGCATAATGACGCCTGTGTCATGCTGATATAATATCTATGTCAGTCTCCTGAGCACACAGTCTGATAACTCATTCACACAAAGCTCACAAATTCATCCTGAAAGCAATACGTTTGCCAAAGGTGCGCCTATTAAAGTGACACAGCTGATATCCACGAAAAGAGAAACAACCTGAAACACGACTTTGTCCCCCAGAATGAATTGATTAATTGATCCTTTTTTTTCCTGCCCTCCTGGAGAAGCATTCAATTAAAAATGCAGGTCTGAGTGGAAGGCAACAGCAGTGCATGAATCAGCTCGTAACAAAGCGGGATTGATAAACAATAAGCTGTCAGGATGATAAAATATGCCTTTAAAGTAAAGAAAGGTGAGTCTGGCACAAACTCAAAAAACACAACTGCGCACACACGCACACACACAGATGCTACACACACTCCTTCGGAACAGATGAGACAGCTCTGCTTTTGAATTGAAGCTGCCCATCTTTGGTCAGCCCATAAAATTCCCCTCAGAATCACAAGTCTGAACCATAAAATTCCCCGTGATAAAGGGAATATATGACAGCCTCCCTCCTTTCTACCTCCCCCCTCTATCCCCTCTCTCCCTCTCTGAGGCTGCTGTGGATTGGCCATCCCCTTTGAAGTGAGTATAGAGCAAGGGCTTAACTCTACTCTGGCCTGGCTGACTGACTCCGATTCCAGGAGGTATTACCATGCCAACTCTTTAAGGTGAGTCCGTGCTCCATCACCTCTGGACCACAGGGGGCTTCTGGGTTAACGCGCAGGAATTGAAGTCAGAAAGGGAAACCCGTCTGTAGGGGGTGTTTTGGATGTACAAACAAGCCTAAGTGGGAAAATATAACGAACCAACCACAGAGTTTGTGCGCACATTGTGTATTTTAGTATCCATAGTGCACATTTAATCCAATTTATCTACCTTTCCCGAGGTGCCCTTTCCATTATTAAAACACCAAACAAGCCTCCAAACAAGCAACGGTAGTAGGAGGGGATTGAAGAAGTGGATTACATGTTATTACCCTCTTTTCTGGTGACATCTCAGGATGATTAAGGAGGAATTAAGTCCATCCATCTCTGACTTCACCATTTAAACAACACAATACTTTATTTACCCCACATCCCACTTCCCTTCTCGCCATGAAAACACATGTAATCTATTAGGCACGCTGATGGCATACACACGAGACTTAATTGGTTAATACCCCAGCTGATCCAGACAAAAATGTGACATCTCTGGAAGCAGCCTCAACTCCCACTCGGTGTACAACCAGACGCACACATGCACATGTGACTACATGAAAAACCTCTTCCATAAACGTGTCAAGGGAAATGCCTGTGAAATGACATTTGGAGATGATGTAGCTGTCTCGATCTGTTGCTGAGACGAGCCTGTAAGGTCCCTCACACTAGCAGAGGAGACAGATGGGAAGAGACGGGGCAGGTAGGGGTAGGCAGAGGGAAATGCAGACCAAAACACGTTCTGAGAGGTAGGAAGGAACGCTGGCACTCTGTATTAAAGTCATATTTATAAAGGTTTGATATTTTTTATACCTGTGATTGTCTACAGAAATCTGTTATTAACTTTCATTACATTTTTCATGCTTCGTGTTATTTCACTGTTCATTTGTTCTGTTCTCTGCATAAACCTGCTTTTTTCCCACTCCTGCGTTTCATAATAGTGAATAAAAACAGATTAGTCTTTTGTTTTCCGATACAAAAAATAGCTTTGTACTTATTTTCATTCCCATTATTAAGCAAAGACAGCAATATTATGTATTGTATTTCATGCAGCGAGTAAATAAATTAAACTAAATTTTGCAGCACTACATTAATTCCTTGGAGTTGCCCATATCTATTAAATCTTGCGAGTTCTGAGTCAATGAATGCAAGAGTCACTGGCTGTGTTCAATACAGACAAAGAGTTTTGCAGGACTGAATGTTGTCAGATCAATGCCTGCTGACTGATTAGCGTAGCCAAAAGACTCCATTTAACTGATGAGACATGCTTATCTTGCCAATAAAGCATGTTTATGTTAATACCTAACTTTAATATTCATGCGTCAGTGATTCCCCCTTTAGCACAGATTCATAGTCACTCAGTGTGAACATAAAGTATAACCTGTCTTTTTACAATATAGACAAACGTACTCATCTCCGTTGCCCTAAATTTTGAGCAGCGTGGCACAAATCTGCCCTGGGGATGAATGATTTGCTCTGAGAGTCGTTGCCTGACATGGTGTTAGTCACACATATTCACAGAGCGAGGAGAGAGGGAGGAAGGCATAAGGGGAATATGATAGATTGTTAGATACAGTCATATGGAAAAATAAGCACATCCCATGAAAATTGTTTTCTGACAAATAAAAACATTTGATCCTTTCTAAAATACCGCTGGTTGATAAAGAGCATAATCTCAAACAAATGACACATGTAACTGGCATTTCTTCATTGTTTGTTATAATAAAAGTCAATGAGAAAAAAGATAGCGAGATCAGTCACATGGAAAAAAATTACTTGAATAATTTCACTGTAAGAACAATTATCTACAAGCTAAAGCAGATTTTAAATGACGGCTGAGTTTTTGCTGTCCAAAGGGAACATTAAATTAAAACTACAGTTTTCCAATTATCAGATCAGACCATTTGGAATAACTTGCCCTGGACTAAAGCCTGACTGATTTATCAGCTGGTCAACATTATCAGCTGATATTAACTATTTGTAATATCAGCTGTTTCTGCATTTATAAATGATAAATGACAAATGATGATATATAAAGATCAAAAAGTATAGAAGAGATGGGAGAAACACCCTTCAACCATGTTATAAGTGTTAGCGTTGCATAGTTTATCCACCAGAGGTCCCTCTTCTCTAGTGGAAACACTGGTGTTTGGACTCCACAAACAACAACCAGCTGACCCAAGCAGACTCGGGGTTAGCATAAACAAGTAAATAAGTAGCTAAATATAGCAAATTAATATTTGATTTTCAAATCAGCAAAAATTTGTATCAGTCTCTATCCTGAACAGACTAATCTAATATAGCTTGGTTTTAAATGTTTTGCAGAAAGGACCGTCTTTGTTCCCTTTCTTTTTTTTTAGGAAGACCCTTATACTATTGTGTTCAACACAAAGTTGTGTTATCAGATCGGTGCCTGTTGACTGATTAGGTTAGGCAAAATGCTCCCCTGAACTGATGAGACATGCTTATCTTGCCCAAAAAACATGGTTATGTTAATACCTAACTTTAATATTCATGCGTCAGTGGGAAACACTACATCCAGATAAACAGAATCAACCTTTTGGGATTTACTTACCTGGATGATTGAGCATGCATCAAGACATGCTTGTGTTTAACTTTAATATTCATGAATCAGTTATTTCCCCTTAGCACAGATTCATAATCAGTCAGTGTCAAGGTAAAGCACAGACTGTCTCAGTCAGACTTTGTGGTGGAAATGTTACGGTTTGGTATCGCTTCACCATCTCAAGGACTGGTCAGATTGCAGTCACTGATTCCACTATGATATGCTTCAGATCAAGGAGTGCTTGAAGATAATTTGAGGCCATCTGTGAGAAGGCTAAAGTTGAACCAGAAGTGAACCTTTCAACAGAATAATTGGTCATAAGAACACTATCCATAAAGCAATGACTCAAAAAGAAGAAATGGAGGATTTGTGGCTGGTTAAAGCCACTGACATGTTCTGGGAAAAGAGTCAGTCCATGAAAAACGACATACATTGTAAAACCCCAGGAAATCTCCATGAAAAATTGCAGGGAGCTGATATTCAGTGGGGATTGATGAAAATCGGCAAAACACCGACAAGATTTCTGTTTTAGTTTTAACTATGTAGTCAACCAAAAAAAACTCTATCTATCCACAATGGTTGGCAAATAGTTGCAAGAAAATTGGTGACAGTGAGGTATGCCACACCAAAACCTCCTTGAATTTTGGTCGCTAGCAGGTGGCTGCAGCTGCCAGTAGTCTGCACAGAAACAAACTGGTCTGCAAATACTTGCCATTTAATGTCTGTGCATTGGAAAAAGTTTTAATCGAACTGGAAACAGAGACTTCAAAGCAAATGTGTCTTACTGCTTTAACAAACACATTTCAAAAAGCACAGATGAGCCGGCAACCTCCATGTAAACTATCGGCTCTACATTTTTCCCTGGAGGTCATCGACTGGTCTCTAGGCCTGTGTAACTGAGGCTTAACAAAGGGTCAGTTATTTGAGTGAAAGTTCGGTAAATGTAAATTTAAACATTAGGGCTAATAGGGCTACGACCCTAGTTAAATTTGCTAAAGGGAGGAACACAAACTGTTTCAATTTCAATAATTGAAAAAGTATGTTTTGTTTGCGGTGGTGTTTAAACATACTACCTATAATAATTGAAAAAAAAAAAAACATTTCCATGGGATTAATTACTTTTTCACATAGCTGCATATGGGTCAGTAGGTAGCAGAGACAGAGAGACTGACATTTGCTTTAGATTGAAGGTTGGAGTTTAATATTTACTGGGATTTGTTCAATCAGAGATTTCACTGCCGTCCAGCCTTGGTGTTTGTACCGATGCGAGTGCTTGAAAGTCTCTCAGAAGTTTCTGTCTGCTAAATACAGTGGAATGTGGTTGCATACTGCTCTTGCTATTACAAGACTGATTGCAGCTGTATTGATCTAGCCAGCTGAGAAATCGACCTAAAATATGTTTGACATCATCTTCCCCTCCTCCCCAGTTTATCTCTTTCACACTTCGCCCTTCATGCTTTTTGTCATTCTACAGTGTAGGCCATTTTCCTTCACCTCAGTTCTTTATTTTCTTTTACAAATCACTCCCTCACCTTTCCTCTTCACTCTCGCTGCCATCACTCTTTTCACAAGACTCACCTTCCGCCCCATCTTCATCTATCTAGCCTTCGCCTCGGTTTACTTCTGGTACCACATTCTCCTGCCTCTCATAAATTTTTGTCTTCCTCAGCCACCCATTCCTCCTTCGATAAATTGCTTGATTTTCACATCTGCAAACCCTGCTTGGTCCTTTCTACC
>VUQG01045701.1:91710-106539 GCA_015106755.1 Etia nguti
CCTTTCTACCCCACCCCCACCCCCTTACAAAAAACAAAAAAAAACTTGCCTTCTTCTTTATCCCTTTGAGCTTTTGCAGTTTTCCTTTGGCAAATTTTTTTTGACTGCAGTATTCTCACCTTCACCGCTTCCTACTCTCCTCCCTCCCCCTCTGTCCCTACTTTCCTGCTTCCCTCCCAGGGTGATTAAGTGATGGTTGGGCTGGCACAGCTGGTGTAGTTGGGCAGGCAGCCCATCTTCATGACAGCTGTGCTGCAGTGTAGTTGCCAAATTCTTATTGGGGCAGTAGCACTGTAGTAATCATAACAACAACAAGGGTCATACAGGCTTTCTGGGACTCACTGTATTATTATGTAGGCATCTGTTGTGCCGCGATTATCTCTCGGGTCATTATATGGCTAAATAACGGGTGCAAGCCAAGGTGTAAAAATTCTTTCCTGTGAAGATCACGAGAATAAATGCTTCTGTTGCTGGCTACCCTTTTCATCCTCTGTGTCATTTTCCCTTCCTTATTCATTCACACTTCCTCTCAGTGTTACAGCATTTGCTTCACATGGCTCTGGCATGCGCACCTTTCATTAGCTCGCACCTGCATAACCACACGGATGTCTCGTATTGTGCGTGGGCGTGCTGACATTAACTTTTTAGGCAGTGGTGCCATCTGTTAAACTGCACATCTGGACGAAAAAAAAATGTCTCAAAAGGTGACGTTCTCTTGGCTGCCCTGATGCACCGAGAGGTCACAGTTTCCAGGTGAAGAGCTTGACTCGCTCATGAGTGAGCAGAAACAACTGAGGTAAGCACCTTTCTGAAAGCAAACTTGTGCCAAGACGATGGTGCTACAACTCAGTTATGAACTTGGTGAGCTGTGCTAAACTCACTATTAGTCACAATCTGTTGTCTATTTGGCAGGAGTTTTTTCCCCTCTCCTCAGCGTGTTTGTGCATCATCAGTTTTAGGTCATGTTGACAGCTTAAGAAGATTAACGCAGTGTTGGTTAAAGGGGAGGCAGTTCAAATTGTGTACTCTCGATGTCTTCACCCATTCTTCTTCTAACCACTGTAATATTATGTGGGCCTGTGGGCCAAGCATACATTGGTGTATGTTTTGTGATAATCACCCCCTAACAGACCCTAACCCTCAACGCTAACTGTGCTGATACTCACCAACACAGATGCTGCAGGGATAAGTCTCCCATAAGCATCACTTACACAGGACAGCAGGGCTCCCGTGAACCAGCTCTATCAACAACAGGCACTTTTATTTAAAGCCCACTACATTAAATGTTGTCTCTCTCTCTCTCTCTCTCTCTCAGCATGTAACGCAGCTCTGTGCAAAGACTCAGGTCCATTCGCATGATGATACCAACCTGTAACGATCTCCCTATAATTTAAAAAGCAAATGTACTGTACCACTGTTAACATATCATAAATGAGATCTTTCATTTTCAGCCACAATCCACCATTTGAATGATGACTGACATAAAATCAAAGCTCGCTACATAAAAAAGAAAATTCACTATGGATTATTACAGCCACTACCTTGAGCCCATCATGTACAAATCATTTCTAATTTGCTGGAAAAAAAGCCGACAGCAGCAGGTTCAGTTTGGCATTTTGAATTGAATCCCCTGAAATATTAGTTTCTAACATATTTCTTCTACTTTAATCAAACCAGTGTGACTCTGATTTGGTGACTCATTGTAGCAATTTTTTTTATTCATCCAGGAGAATGCTATTTTAGAGAATGCCATCCATCATTTTGCTGCTTCTCCAGTGAGGCTTATGTCTCAGATTCAGAGTCTTCTGGACAGCAGCTGGCAATATTACTGCTTGTTCTGCTCTGGATCCACTACAAGCTGGAGAGCAGCTCTATCCAGATCCTGCAGCAGGTGTAGAGCTGCTTCATGTGCTGCTATGCTCCACTCCAGTGACACTGCAGACCAGAACAAGGAATTCCAGTTCCACGGTACTGTGTTTTTGCACTTCTTGGACTTTGAATTCACATTTATTAATATCTCTGTCTGGTTATGGGTCTTGAGGTTCATTATTTAGAGTCCTTAGCTTAGCTATAGTCCAGGTTTTCAAGTCCGCCTTGTGAGTCCTGCATTTGTGTCCTTTTGTCCTGCAAACACAAGCTGCAGTCCAAGGCCTGGGAGTCCAAAAAAGGGCCACAAATAGAATCCAGATTTGTTGGGAACGCTGCGCTAAAAAAAACAGTCCAAATGCAGCGCTTTACTAAATATATTTAATTAAAAATTATAAATATACACCTACTAACAAAAAAAAGTTCCACACCTGAATTCAATATTTCAAGAAAAAAACCTGCTAGAAACAAAATGTATAAAAGCCTTTCTGACATATTCACTCTGGAAAAATAGCACCAGTGATGCCTAAAATACGAATGCAATGTCATGAAAATGACTGCGGGTTCATGCAGCGATGTATGCAGTGATGCTGATTTACTTGAATATTAGCGTGAGTGCACATTTATGACTTTTCCGGCTCTGTAAAAGTTCACCACTGATTACTTTTTTTTTTTTAGCTGTGTTCCAGACGGCCTCCTCACTCAGTCCAATAAAAAGGCATCCTGGGATTTATCTGTACAGTGTCCCCAGCTGAGCAACTGATTGTTATGTAAGACTAAGTGTGACACACACACACACACACGTACAAACACCATGCTTCAGTTTTATAATGAGACTCAGACTGAAGACACAAACAAGCTGTGGCAGCCGACAAACAACACTTTCTCACACGTCCCTCATCTCCTGTTCTCTCACATCACTCCATCTTTACTTCCTCCCGTCACTCTGAAGTATATGTCAAACACAGACTCCCACAAAATATTTTGTCTAATTTCACCCATTAAATGTGTGTCTTTGTGTGCTCCTGGCTTTCTCGTCTGAAGTCACGTTTGGTTTTCCACTACTTGTTGTCCTAAAGGCTAATTTAGTCAAGACTTGGACTGAGCATTGCTCATATGGATCACGACAAACCACTGTGGGGAGGGGGGTCTTGGCAAATGACTTTGTATGCATATGTACGATGAGAGTAGAGGACTTTGCTTTTCAGTTCAAATCCAGGATACAGGTTGCTGCAATTGAAACAAACAAAAACAACAAAAAAAACCATTAGGTGTTTAGTAAAATGTGTTGCTATTTTTGTCTGACAATTCAACCACTTATTAGGTTTTGCCTTCTATTATAATTTCAAATTTGCCTTAAACTGGCAGTCGGGCACTACCTATATCCCTAACCATTAAAACTTTTCCAGAATAAACTGTGTTCATTAAAAAAAAATCAATGGAGGAAGCTGGACATCTTTAGCCTGTTTTCACCTGGTCAGTCTGCTTAAAAGGACAGCTAAGGCAGTCACGCTGGTGTCTGTTCGCACATATTCGTTATGTGTCATTTAAACAGCCCCCTAACAGTAAGTCTAAGCACCAGTCAGAGGCAGATGGGCTCGTTAATGCAGTGATGTAGTTATGTAAGACTTGCTACTGCTGCCGCTGCTCTCTTTCTATACTGCAGTAGAAAGAGAGAGGCAGAAAATGTAAAATAGAGCTTATAAGTCGGCGTGCGTCTGAGCAATTACCGCCACACACATGTTTGTGTGTGTGCCTGCGTGTGTGTGTGTGGGGGACAGATGGGATTGATGTGGTAAATCAAGAGGAATTGACTTGTTGTCCTGGGTTTGATTAACTTTTCTCCCTCTTTAACCCATCTTCTGCAATTCCTCACATGTTGGGTAACAGCCAATACAGGCACTTAACATTTCCTGCACTCTTGTATCAGCAGGGATGACAGACCAGAGCAGAAAGCTTAGAAGGGGAAAAGTAAAAAGAAAGAAAAATCGCAAGAGAATTTCAGTATATGCATATTAATGCACTAAATATGTTTTGGGATATGCATGCACTCTGAGATTTGTTTTTAGGGGTATAGACAAAACAACATAAATAATATATGAAAAACAACTATGAAGTAAATTAAGGGAAAGATTTTGCTTCAGCATGAGTGGATTATACAGAATGAGGTCCAATGTGCAGCATATGTTAACCATAAAAAAGAAATTATTAGACTGTTAAATTTGAAATCAAAACATGACATTTTTTAATGTATGACGCAGGCTGAGTATCACAGCTGAACACAAAAACAACCAAGCAATGGCACAATTAAGAACGAACATAAATTTACACTGCTTCCAGTGTTTGTTATCTTAATGTCACTGTCTACAAATATCTGTCAAAACTATGTCTGAGAAACGGGATTTACTGAGCAGCTCCTGATGTAAAAACTGCCTCTGCCAGCAAAATGTACCCCCTATATTGGTGCTTTAGCCTGTGACAGTCTTGTCATATGGGTTGTGGCTGGTCAGCAGGTTCCTGTAAATCTAGTGGAGTTTTAATTGTTTAAAAACATGCTACAAATGAGTATTTATCTATTTGCATTGTTACTCAACCACAAGAAGTCAAAGAACTGACACAGTTTGACATCTTCAAGTAAAAACTACTATTAACTACTACTATTTTACTCTAGAGGTTTTCAGATTTAACAAACCTAAAAAAGCCAGAAATGAAAATCCTTGACTTTTAGGTGGGTTTTCCGATGCTGCATCACATCGTGAAAATTGTAAAACTTTGTGATGAAGAGCTGGTGTGCTTCTCATTTGTCACTACTACATCACTGAGCCGTGTAAAGGTCACAGATCCAACTTTTTTACGTCATAAACGATTTGATAATGTTTTCAGGACAACGCTTGTTAAAAAAAGAACACCCTTTGTCTGCCAGGACTTAACAATAAAAATGTTCTGCATGAAAACTGGAAAAGAAAACATCCTTTGCTGACCATCCTTGACCTTGACCCACTTTACAAGGTTTTCTCTTGTCTTTCAACCTGAGAGCAGTTTGTGAAATACTCAACAAGTTGTCTTTTCATTGTGCTCAAGGACATCAATTACAGTGTTTCCATATTGGCTGAGCAGCAAACTCCATGTTAGGAGGTAGAAGGCTGAGGTAGCACCACAAGTTACTATCCTTCACTCAAGAAACTCTACTTTGTACCCTACACCAGGATGTTTTTACACTTTCTCTGGTATAACGTTAAGAGTGGAGCTGTGTTTGAATTCGCTGTTTGCATAGGTTATGTCACCAAAAAAAACCTTCTTGGTGAGGTTTACATAAAGACAGTGGATTAGGTTAAAATACAGAATCACCGCCTTTGTGACACGTCCCCACAGAAGAGCATCAAAGACGTATGTGCTGAAGCTGTGAAATGTGCTGACTGTCAAAAGCAACAATGCATTTTGGCACTTATCTTTTTCTTTGCCATGTGACCAGACTGTGTGACAACACCACAATGCTTCCCTGTGCGGATGCAATGGTGGCCTATGCTGGGCCTTGTTGGATTGTTTTGTATTCTGGCAAATGTTGAGCAACGTTCTCTTCCCAGAGCCCTCTGCGTCTGCACCCCTACTGCACAGCCCCATTCAAATGAACAGAGAACATGACCTGAGGGAAATGAATACACAACTAAACCTACTGTTTACTCACAAGGACAGTCTCAGGACACTACTAATTATAGTGTCATCTTGAAACTAAGAGGGATTGACAGTATAGGAGACATCCTTAAATTCTGTCACTGGGCATGAAGCCTGCTCTACGCTTGCTGCTTGCTTTGATGAATCAGCCACCTAAGTTGAAACTTTTCCAAAGAGTGTTTCTGTTAATTTGACTACCCTCTGTAAACAGCAGGGTGTACCTTGGATCCCATGCAACAACCAGCATATGATGGCAGGGCTGCTGCGCTGTGAGCCGCTTCATGCAAGCATATTTTAAATAGCTTATCTTTCCTACTTATTTTTTTAGATCTACTACTTCTGTTTCCATGGTAATATCCCGAGTATTACATTTATTTATGTTTACATGCTCCTTTGTAATCAGAAGAAGATGAATATCAAGGCCTTATCGAAAATAAAACCTGGAACTTGAGCTGTTGGCTACGACATGGACGCAAGCATGTTATCAGAATAACTGCGACGGGGAATAAGAGAAGACACGGAGGGGGAAAAAAAGAAGGAGGCAGTGAAGAAAAGGAAGAGAGAGGGAGTAAAAGGACGGACTGAGCTGTGTGATCTACCGTGAGGAAAGCAGCAAGCCCATACTGCTGAGAGCTGTGGACCCCAAACGCCTTATCGGAAACCAAAACAGCTATCAATTATTCAACAGGTACAGAGTGAACCAGCTACAGAGGAGAAGACATGGGAGGCGAGGAGATTTGAGGGGAGAGAGGAGGGATGGAGGAGATACAGCCTGGGAGTTAGACACAAAGGATTTAAATTTTTTATTTTATGTCAGTGTGTTCAGAAATACACTATGTGGTGTACTCGTATTGATAATGCAGCTGTCATATTTTGCACTTTTTGACTAATTCATCAGCAACAGTGAACGAATGCGGGAAGTCACTTAGATGGAAAGTGTGAGAAAGTTTATGGCTTCAGCTTAAAGTAATGGTTCAATGTTTGTTGCTTAACTTTCTATAAGCCTGGGAGCTTTACCTCTAAAGTTTACTATTTGTCTTCCTGCTTCCATAAACTATATGTAAAAGATAGATGCAGTCACTGAAACATCACCCATTGTTTTGTTTGTTTTGTTTTTAAACCAGATATAAAGCTTAAGGGATGGATCTCACTAAGAAGCTGAGGGACACTGCATGCTCATGTGGTACAACTTGTCAATCACAACAATGTCCTGAACACACTTTGCTTCACGGTCTGTTTTCCTCTAGCCTACAGTTTATGTAATGACCATCATTCCACATTCAAAAAGTCCTCAGACTAGTCATCAAGACAGTCAGGGAAGTGTTTACTCAGGTCGGTAAGTGTAAAGCATTATAGGTTCAAATTTCTCATAGATTTCTATACAACTATGAGAAATTTTAAAGTAAAAGGTCCATAAAGACATGGATGAGCGAGTTTGGCATGGAAGAACTTCACTGACGTGCATAGACTCCTGACCTCAACCTGATAGAGCACCTTTGGGATGAATTAGAGCAGAGCTGTTATAGCTGCAAAGGTTGGCCAACATCATTTGGATTAAGAATGGGATGTTATTCAAGTTCAGATCCCAGGAATGACATCCAAGATCTTTGTCCAGAAGACCGCAGTCCTGGGAACAGCAAAGATACTACATTCCAGTTTTTTTTCACTTTGTCTATCAAATTGTTCCTAAAGATGTCTCACTTTTGAGTCTCAGGGGACGGCAGTAAAAGGAACTCAACATTGTTTATGTAGTTTTAATAAATTCAGCGATTGGGTCACCTAATATTTGCCATAAAGTAGAAAAACTCAGATGCCATCGCTGCCTTCATCAGCTTGATGGGAACCTTCCCAGACTGGAAGGTGTGATATCGTTGTAGAAGTCGCTGGATTTGATGTACCTGAGAGAGATGATGCTGCAGTGTTACAAGCCGTGATCTGAGCAGCAATGACCCTCCTGGGAATGAGCAAAGCTCTCACTGATGACTGCCCAGTGCTCAGCTTGAAGACTGATTCCACAAAGGTGTTACCTTTGCTCCTGAATCACAGACAGGAAGGTAGCAACTGCTTGCTCTTCCTGTCACAGGGCCTGAGCATAGCATGAGACAATTTGGGTGCTATAGCTGCCTATTGTGTCTTTTTAGCTTTAGTTAGTTTTAGCTGTTTCTGGTCCACTCATACTCATTCTTTTCATAACATTTATCGGCAGAAATTCTAGGTGCAGCCCAGGTGCGGACGGTTTTATGGTTTCAGGATCTCATTGCTGCTTTTTGTAGATGATGTGATTCCATTAGCTTTATCGAGGGTTAAGGGGAGAGTTAATCGAGGGATAAGAATCAGCACCTTCAAGTCTGAGGCCATGGTTCTCAGCTGGAAAAGAGTGGAGTGGCCTCTTTTCAATTGGAGCAGGAGACTGACAGAGACACTGGTTCTGCAGACGCTCTGCTGTAGTGACAAGAGAGCTGGCCCTCAATCTGTCAGTTCATAGGTCACGATCTCTGGATAGTGACTGAAAAAATGACATTGTGGATACAAGCAGAAATTAGCTTCCTCTAAAGGTTGTCTGGACTCTACCTTAGAGGTAGAGAGATAGAAAAGTTTGGTCATTTGGGAGGGATTCAGAGTAGAGTAGTCCTCCGCATAGAAAGGAAAGCCACTGAGGTGTTTTTGACATCTGACCAGGATGCTTCCTGGGCATCTCCTAGGTGAGGTGTCCTAGGAGGAGGAAGTGAGGAGGCCCCAGGACAGAGCTGGAAAGACTACATCTCATGATACTAGGAAGTTATGTCTATTTGAGTTTTTTATATTGGGGTCAAAATGATTCATCATAAAAATTAAACACAAATAGTGTTTGTTTAAAATTACTGAAAAATAAATGACACCAGAGCAAAAGTATGGTAAATACAGTAAACTTTTAGCTTAACTTAAAAGTTGCAGGTTGTATCAAAGAAAAGTATACATTTTCATAAAATGTGCAAATTAATTATAATGTTGCAAAAACAATAACAATGATATTGTTTTTTGTTAGGGTTGGGTTAGGATGCTTCTCCCAGTAAATTATCCTTGGGGTCCCCAGCTGGTAGTCCATATATTTCAAAATGTCGATAGGATGAGGGTTAAGACACTTCTGTATTGGCTGAAATTTTCAGAGCTGTAGGCTACAGTATGTGTTCAAGTGTATGTTTGCAAATGCATGACAAATGCTTGATGAGATGCAGAAAAACAACAACTTTTTAGCAGGAGTTAAATGATGGATCTGTTTGTTGGCCTTGCTTCCTGAATAAGGTTGGAACACTTTGTATCACTGTGCCTGTATAGGGCCAAAAACAGTCCTCATAAATCTGGCAACCTGCATTAAAGCCAGATGGATGAGCTGCTGTTTGTTAAAAAATACCTCAGACACACACACAACTCCCCATACAGTCACTTTTTTTATTTTTTAACATTTCTGTTGGTGCACAAGATAAACAAACAAGATGCAACCTGTTATTTAGTAAGCTTCAGAGATTTTGGTTGGTGTATTTTTTTCTTTATCTCTGAACAGAGCCGAGCTTCATGTTTCCCCCTGCTTCCAGCTTTACTGCTAAGCCAAGGTTCTCCTTCACTGTACTTAATGCACAGACATGAGATGTATATCCTTCCTTTCATGTCAGTCTCAGAAAGAAATGTCTCACAAATGTTTCCAAAATGTCTACGTCTCATTCGCTTTCAGTCAGAAAAGGAGAGGGCTGCTTCATCCAACTGTCTCTCCCTCTGAAGACGAAAATACCAAAGTTCATTCGTCAAAGCGGGTGACACCGTAGCACGCATCCACGCAGTCTGCTCATATCAGCTCCACTACCTTTACCTGCCACTGGCTCGCTCTGTGTGTATCCCATGTAAATTCTTTCTCCTGATAACCACTCATTTTCTCGCGGTGTCCATTTTTCTGTCTGTTCTCCCTGCCACATCAGCACAGTATAACTCCCTCTCATGCATCAGCTCTGACATTTACAATAATGATTCTTGAGGCTCGAACACACTTAAAAATCTGTATGAGCACCATGCTCTTACTATGTGATCACTGGCATTTGCATCACTTTCATCTGAAAACTTTCTCACGCTCACATATGCAGGCACATCCATGTAACTCTCTCATTCATGCTCATTTACACACACACATGTTCACAGAGAGAGAGTACATGCAGTAAATGCACAGCTAGCCCCAGCTGTTGCTAAGTGAACCTGCAATCAGAGGCCTTCACAGGACTCCTGATAGGTAGTAATGTCTTCTTTGATTGGACACTTAATTCACACAGGACCTTCCTGCTGTGTGTGCCGCCAGCTCTCAAGGTAAACTGTGGAGATCCATAAGCAAATTAGTGCATCGTATTTACCAACAATCAGCAGCCACTTCACTGCACTGCCAATTAAATAAGTAGGGAACTGAGGAATAAACCACTTCAGCTTTGTTCATTCTGCTTGGCAGCCTTATGGGTTTTTTTAAGGCAGAATAATGGCTCCTTTCTTAAAGCTGTCTTAACTTGCACTTTACCCCAGTGAAAAATACAGAAGATGCAAAAAGGGGTATGTTTGGTGTAAAAATAAATGTGTAATAAAGCTTTACTTGGCAAGAAAGTTGGAATAAAACACCACAGGGCCATTGTGAAATGCCATTTCATGCTCTGTACTGCATAATTTGTAGCACTCGGTGTTTGTTTATTTAGCATCAAAACAATTTCTGCTCATTAAAGGTTTTTTTGTGGGTTTTTTTTTTTTTCTTTTTGCATTGTGTTTGTGAGAGTTTGCCACTTTAGAAGCTCGGAGCTGTAAAACACCAGCCCGTGTAATTATTTCTACGCATTTCTACGCGGCTCGTCGATTGTAAATGCCGTGCATGTTCCAGAAAATTGTGGTGAGACATAATGATAAAATAGAATTCAGCAGGCGGACCACACTGAGCTCAGGATAAAGCAGAAGAAAGAAAGGAGTCCGTGAGTGACCTTGAGATCAGGCAGGAGGAGCAGTGCAAAGATGTGCAAAGGTCATTGATATGCACAGCCATCACATGGACACTCGCTGCGTGTGGCGGTGTGTGTGGCGATGCGTTTCATCCTGCTCTCCACTGTGACTTGCATTAGGGATGTAATTGATTATGATATGACTTCCATTCCTGTAATCAAATCCCAAGATGATTTAGTTCCCTAATATAATATATCCACAAAATCCACACAAAGCATAATGTTCCCTATATTGTCCTAATCTGTAAAATCTGTCTGCTGCCTCAGGATGTCGGTGCAGCAAGAGCAAATTTGGATCAATCTCAGCTCTCAATTACTCCACCATTTGGTGCTTCACGACCCGAATAAACATTTTGTCACCAATCCATATGTTATTATCATCTACCATGGCACTCATCTACAAAACACACACACACACGCATGCATAACAAAGCAAACGAGCAACAGCAGCTTCTAATTGTGTGACTGTAGACTTGACAGTGGCCTGCAGGCAAAATGTATGCGTGCCAGTGCAACTGTCAGCTCACAGAGAAAGTAAGGATGTGGCATTAGTGTTTTGTCACAATGCCATCAGATGTACTTCATGATACTGTGCTTCATCCGAAAAGAAAGCAGGCTCGGAGGTGACAAATGACGGTCAGCAATCCGACATGAACGTGTAGTATAGTATGCAAATAAAAACTGGGGGTTTAATCAGGAACGACTTAAATTTGATAACGCTGCTAAAAAGTCTGTTAATCAGATGAGGGCTTTATTCACACTGGGGCCCAGAGAGAGCCTGGAGCGAGGCTGAGGCTATAGCCTGTATGAACAGTGACTTGCAATTTTAACATCATATACTGATATTGATCAGTGAAATTCAGTACAGAGCTGACGTTCGTTATAGATTATCATGGCTGAATGTAGTAGCACAGAAAATTTCAGTATTTCAAATACTGCTAATTTTTTTTTCTGGATCACAGGTTATATCCAACGGCAGGAATGATGACGAAAAGTGAGAGGATGAAATCGTATTAAAAAGTGATGAGAAGCAAGGAAGATGCGGTGTCAACAAGGCTGAAGTTCACAGCTCAAGTAGGAGCTGCACGACCGTGCTCTCTTCCATATAGACTGAACTTGTCCATCCAATCCAGGCACCAACTTTTAGTCTTCAAGAGTTGCGTAGGAAGAAGGCCACTGAGGCAGGCACGTGAGGCAAAGATATTGCGTGAGGTGAAAGGAGCACATCGACATGTTTACTCCTTTGAACCATTACTCATTTAAATCTCACGCACAGAAATGTTACACATAGATGAAGACTTAGATTTGCCGATCATATCACTATGTTTGATGTGCACTTGGAAAAAATGGGAATAAATCTGCACAAAAATCATGAAAATTTGTTGGGGAACATTTGTAGTTTTCTTCTGTCTACCACTGATAGTTGTCTGTACATCACTGGGTACTTCCAAGAAAGTACTTTTAATAGTTACTTATGCAAGCCTCTCATCTTTTCATGGTACCAAGTAGGAACACAACAGTACTGTTTGTTTGGCTTTTTGTACCATAGGCAATGTTGGCAGGATACACCAGCATGTTTTTGTCCATGCTTACATATTTAGAAGAAGAAGACTGCCCACAAGGACAGCAAATACTACATGTTTGACACGGCAGCTAGTGCACCTGCAGCAGCTCCTTGCTAAGAAAGTCAGCAAGCAGTAAGCAGATGACCAATGGATGATACTGATTCACAAAAGGCAAAATGCAAACAATGCAAATGTAAGCATTTTGCCTTTCTCCAGAAATACAGGGTTAGGGCTACTGCCAATGATGTCTTAACCCTCAAATGGTTAATCAGATGTGCTTAATCCAATTTTTCTCAAAGGATAAAGAAAAGAATATGTCTTAAGATTTGCTAAGTGGTTATCCAAACAACACCAATGCGGAAATCCTTCCAATTCCATCTTATGTTATCCTGAATTACACGGTACCATTTTGTTTGAGGCAGCTAGCATTACCCAATGTTAGAAGTGGCTAACATTATTTAAATGCCTAAGACAACAAAATGTATTTAACGTGAGGCCATTTCAGTTTGTGTCCCTTAAACAAAGTGTAATCCTACATTTTAAATAAATCTTCTGCCCACACCAGGTCAGTGACTTCAAATTAATTTTTAATAAAGGACTTTTTGATTTTATTGTCATGACAAATTCAGTTTTGAGAGTTGTGTAATTCTACTAACATTGATATGGGCTGTAAGGTTTCTAGTATAATGACATAGCTAGTGCCAAACAAGTGCAAACAGGTTTCATTTAACAGAAAATAATAGCTTCTGATGATAGCTAACGACAATTTTTCTAAATTCTTGAAACAGCACTGCACTGTTTGGCAAACCATACACTACACCTTCTAAACATTTGTATTTATTTCTCATTCAAGTTAAGCCACCAGCAGGAATTTACTTCTACAGCTCACTGACTTTAAATGTTGACAGGTTTTGATTTTTTTTAAAGAAAACAGCAAGAAAGTTTCTTTCTTCAGCAGAATGTTTTCAAATTGGTGAACATTTTAGTGCCAAATTATATGGCTGGCCCCTGATATTCAGGACTCGAGGTGCAAATTGCTTTCACACGTACTTACTTGTGCTTAGCTGTGCTACACATTGAATGGCCTTACCTGTGCTTTATGGGTATAATTGCTTATTATGTGGACAAACACTTAACCCTTTGGGGTCTAAGTCATCATCTACAACTATCCTAGCCCTAACTCTAACCCTAGAATTCCCAGAGTAATGATTTTGCCTTTCTCCAGAAATACAGGGTTAGGTCTACCTACCTTCAGAGGGTTAATCAGATGTGCTTTGATCCATTTTTTCTCAAAGGGAAAACAAAAAAAGAATATGTCTTTGAATTTACTAAATGGCTATCCAAACAAGTCTGCATCGCTTAGCAACATTAGCTGAAATAGTCAAAATTTTAAAATGTGATGAATCAGCTGATAAAAATATTATCTGTAGCTGACAGTTTACCAATCATTTTAGGTTTTAGTTAACTGTTAACTAATGTACCCACTAAAATGTAAGAATTTAACATATTTCCCAGCTGCATGTGAGATAAAGGTCTTTCAGTTCATGGGGTTTTATTTTATTCCAATGATCTAATATTTGAATATTTCACTAATTGTTTGTTTTATTCAGAAGCCATGAGCATCCATTAAACAGCTGACCATAAAAACCGGTCTGCACTTTTACAGAACATAGCAAAGCTTTTTTTCTCCTTTTTGTTAAGTGGCCATTATTCTTTTTGTGACTAATTTTAAGGTTTGTTTTGGTTTGGTTTGTTCAGTGCCTGTATACATCTTACTGCAGGAAAAAAAATGTAGATAAATAGGGAAATTGACAAGTTGGGTAACAGAGGCAAAGTCAAGTAAGGGAGACAAATCCAGCTTCAAACACGCTGGGAAACAAAGCTTCGGCAGCCACCCAAACCAGCAAGCTAGTAGCCAATCAGCCTGCCAGGCCGCTCTCAGTTTGAGGCTGGCAGCAGGAGCTGGTTGGCCAAGCAGAGAGATAGAGAAAGAATGAGAGACAGACAAGGAGAGAAAGAGAGAGGGAGTTTTCATTACACAAAAACACTTATCCTCTTTCTCCTCACTCTCTCACTCTTGTTTTATCCCACTGCAGAGAGATACTGTGGGTAAAGGTGACAGACAAAGATAACTGTATCTCAGGCAGACTGCACAATTACTCTGGATTTTATTATTGCGACTGACAGTCACATATTTGTAGGAGGAGATACAAAGCAGCGCATCAGCCATCACCACTGTGTGTTTTTTGCTGTGTGTGCGGGTAGGTGGGTGGGTGGATGCTATCCATCTGAAATTACAGGAAGATTAAAATTAAAGCTTGTCTCCCTCTAGCCAGCAAACTCTTTTCTCCCCCTCCTGTGCTCTGTCTCACACGCACGCGCACACACACACAGTGACAGCACTAATCAGCCCTCTGTCAAGCCCATTAGGTCCCACCCTTAATGAGGAGATCACCCAGCTTGTGCCCTGACTCAGGCCAACCAAGTGAGCTAATAGATTATGATGTGCATGGATGTATGTGTGTTGTTTCCCCGCTCTGCGTTGAGCTGCATGGAAATGACAAATGACAGACATCCAGTGTCTCTATTAAAGAATGTTTTTCCATTATGTTCTCGGGGTTCAGTCAGCCGCGGACTGCACTCATTTCCAAACAGTTCTCAGACAAGCTGTCTTTCACTGGAGCCCAACATGCATACATGGTTTTTTTTTTGTGGGGGGGGGGTGCAAT
>VUQG01045701.1:106559-132052 GCA_015106755.1 Etia nguti
CAATTGGCAGATGAGTCACCACTCCACACCACAAATACTGTTCTTTAAAACGTGTGTGTGTGTAAGTGTGCGTGTACTTTCCGTACACTTTGCAGCACTATTTAATAATTTCAGAATGGCTGGTGTGTTGTTTAACACCGGATATGAATTTGTGAAATTGCTTTTTTTCCACGGGATTTGTCAGTCCTGATTTTTAATTGTCAATGCGCGTGCACGCACGGAGAACGAGGTGGCGGGAGGGAAACGGGGCTCTCCTTTATCAACACATGAGCAGGCAAGGTCATCGTGGTAAAACTTAATACCTTTTCTCACCGCAAAACGGCAGCGTGTCAGTGTCAGAGTAAACAGCGCACAGCTATTCTCTGGGAGACACTTTTACACCTGTTTTTAGTCTCCCTGGGCCCGCGGAACCCGTGGGGAGAGCCACCGTCTCCCTCACTTAAGCGACAAGTAGAAATACACGGGCTGAGCGCCTCCTTGTGTCACGCGGATTAACACAAAGCGCCAAAAAACGGGTGAAACTTTTGTAGAAAAACAGTCAAATTGTAAACTTTTTTTTCAATTTCACTCTCACGTGCTCTCTACCCGTTTCTCGCTCGCGCGTAGCAACAGCACCAGCCACCCTCGTGCAGACAGGTCCTACAAACTGCAGTGCGGCAGCGGTTCGCTGTTTTAAGAATAATTTTTACATGAAGTGAATAAATATTTAATCTGCTTTCCAGTCGCGGCCACCACGGCGGATAAGAGACGAATGGGAAGTTTGAGAAACACCGAGAGCCTCGTCTGTGATTCAATTTGCCCAAAATGTAACTAAATTAATTTCTCAAAAGAACAAACAAAAAAAATGTATCAGGTCGCTGGTCTGTCACACACCAAGTACACGCGCTCCACGTCGTCAGCAACAAAAACAAGTGGAGCCCTCTTTCCTTACCTGGCCTGAACATATTGGCAAAGGCTGTTTGGACCGTCTAGTAGCCTCTGTGCTGGAGTAGCATCCTTGTCAGGGTCCAGTCCTGTGCTGATGTTGATTAGATTGTTTTGATTCCCTTTGAACGCTGGCGGGTAGAGTGTAGTCTTGTCTCCTCGGTGGCTTTCTTTTTCTTTTCTTTCTTTAAAAAAAACCAAAAAAAAAACAAGGGAAGACGGTTGGAGGAGGAACGGGAGGAGGAGGACGAGGCGGTAGTGGAGGAGGGAGAAGAAGGGGTCGGATAATGTCTGACAAAATTAAGGACAAAAATAGCCTAGAAGGTCCGCCACCAGTGGAAACGAAGTTCTCTGTAATAAAAGACAAGGAGGGGAGAAAAATAACACCGTGTCCCGTCCCAACACACTCAGTTGTGTTTTAGTGATTTTTCAGCTCACCGCCATCTGGTGTTTAAAAATCACTGATGTACATTCTGACTTTATTTGATGTCCGAATTTAAGGGAAAGATGGTGAAACAGCCTCCCCTCCCCCCCCAAAAAAAATCAGAGGAAAGTTCTCTTATGCCTTCATAATCGCCCTCCTGTCGGATCCTCAACTGCAGGTCAGGTAGAGTCTAAAATGTGCTGTGCGTGGATCGTCAGCGTGAGTCAGTGCCGTCTACTGTCTCTGTTACCGGAGAGCTCCGAGGCAGCCGCTTCAATCCCCCTCCCACAGCGAGATGTGACTGATGAAAACCAGAGCATCTCCCCCCCCCCCGTCTCTCTCTCTCTCTCTCTCTCTGTAGGATGTGCTTTATTGGCATGACAGAGGAGTGTGTGTTTGTGAAGCAGTTATAGGTTATCATATTAAAATCCTCCTTGTATCAGTCACCCTCTCGTTCTTTCACTTATGTCTGTACTGCTTCTTTATCTCCCCCAATTCAATTTCCTTTTAGCAATCCAACACGCTGCATAAACATTATTACAAAAGCTTCCATTACAATTCATTTTCTCCTTTTCTGATTTCTCTCCTTTTAGTCTTGTCTCTTTGTGGCACTGCCACTCAAATTCACAGTTGAAATTCCTTTATTGGCCCAGCCATAATGGAATTGGGTACAAGTAAGTACAAGTTTAAAATGAATATTTGAACATTCTGAATTAGTGGGTTGGAAATAAAAAGTCATGAATTAGTTTGGTACTTAGAAAGAAGAAAAACATTGCAAGGAAATCATCACATGAAGAAGATAAAGGGCTATGTACATTTGAGATATGCTCTTACCAGACTTTTTAGTATGATGTATGTATGATGTATGATGCTGCCAACAGCAGCATCATACAGTTGCTGCTGTTGGCAGCACATCCACCACATCCTAAAGGTGCTCTACTGAAGTGAGGCAGTTTGAGTACAATGAACTGATTGTCAAGTACAAGAAACCAGTTTGAAATACTTTTAAAAAAGCTATAAAGAACAGTGCACTGATCAGAAAGAGATGGACATGGTCAGCAGCAATCCTCAGGTAGGCTGTGGTGATTGAGTGATGCACAGTTGGTAGTAAGGGACCTAAAGTCTGACAAGAAAACATCTGCCACACCACACCTGCAGCAGCAGCAGCAGCCTGAACAACAGATAGAAGGCAGGATGGATCCATTCTTTCATGTTGTTTATGCCAAAATCTGACCCTATTGTCCAAACATCACAGCAGAAATTGATACTCATCAGACAAGGCCATGTTTTTTCCAATATTTTGTCCAATTTTGGTGAGCCCATGCTACAGCAGCAGAAGACCACAACTTGAACCACCTGCTTCAAGGTTCCGTGTCTAGTGTAGTCAGAGATGCTCTTCTGCATAGCTTGGTTGTAAGAAGGGGTTGTTTGCCTTATGATCAATTCTCTATTTTGGGCCATTCTTTGTAAACGGTGAAGATGGTTGTGTGTGAAAATCTCAGTAGACCAGTAGTCTCTGAAATAATCAGACCAGCCTATCTGACACTGACAATCATGCCACATTCAAAGTCACTTAAATCACCTTTCTTCCCCATTCTGATGCTTGGTGTAAACTTCAACAGGTAGCTTTGGCAATGTCTGTTGTTCTAAATTGATTTGATACCGTGTTATTAGTTGATTAGATATTTGCATTAATAGGCAGTTGTACCTAATAAAATGTCTGGTGAATGTTAATGGCTGAACAGTAGCTTAGTTGTGCAAAGGGAGGAATTCTAACCAAATCAGTAGGTTATAGTTGTATAAAGTTCTTTACAGATGGTTTAATGTGCGCATATTCTAGGTATGCGGGGTAATAGCAATGTCTGTATTTATGTGAGAGAATCAGTTATGTTGATGTCGTTTTAAGGAAAATTCATTTAATATTAAAATCAACTTGGGCAAGAACTGCACAACAAAGTAAAGATGCAGTTCGTCATTACTTTAAGACATGAGGGTACACTAAGTTTGCCCAAAAAATTCAAGAACCATCAAATGTTGTGTACAAATAATTAAAGAGTGAACGCATGCTTACAGGTATTAGGGATTTCTCTTTTGAATTACTATGGGTTAACTCATAATAATACAAATAGTATAATAACTAATTAGCTATATAATAATAGTAATAACATAATGGCACAATTAGTCATTGTATATCAGTCATTGACATCTACATCACACATGTTAATAAGTGCAAAAGGTGAATCCACTTGCTTTCAGTACCCTTTGGTTGGTCCACTTGGTACAAGGCCTGTGGTCTTACTATAGTTCTCATTTTCTCCAGTTTTCACCTCTGGTTTGAAGTTTAATGATCCTTGCTATTAACCTGTCAAAGCAATAACCCACAGCTAACTCTTATATGAATGATGTTGATAACTTGTATGGCTGAATGTCCCCGATTGTGTATTTGAATGTGTAACAGATCAGTATAATAGAATCATTACATTTATGTAAATCACACAAATAGACAAAACGTTGATGAAAGTAATTACAGTTTTCCTGCATTTCTTAAATGATATTTCTCTTTGGTTGTAGTGTGGACTGATCTTTGGGAAGCATTTCTCTCACAGGAGGCACTGCATTTTGCTTTGATCAGAGGATTTACTAGTCTAAATAATTTCCCTGTATTCTGACCATGTTAGCATTAACATGAATAATTAGTATGAGAGTTCATGTATGGGTATGAATTGAATGTAGTCTTCATTTTTCTTTGTGACCGTTATGTGGACGTGCAAGATTGTGTTTCCTTCTCTGAACCTCTTTGAAAATAAATGCAAGTTTTGTCATTGCTTAGTGTTACTTGTGTGCATTAGAAACGGGAAGGCATTCACTGAAGACTACAAACTGCTTTTTCCCCTACTTGGCAGAAAAAAAGCTGAAAAAAAGAAAAGGTCGTTACTGTTAGCATGTAAGTTTACAGGTTACAGACCCAGCAGACATAAACATTTCCTTTGATTAGTTTTTCTATCCTTGTGGTAAAATCTAGCAACAATTCTCTTGTAAAGACTGCGTTGGTCTCACCTTATGAACTCCAGTGAAAAATATCTAGCGTCTTAGCTGCTTAATAGTTTACTGTTTTCACCATCTAGTCACTAATTGAATCTTGATCATAAGCTTCCAGCTGTGGCTGGTACAAATGTGACTCATTTGCTAATTTGACAACTGACACAGGTCTGGTTCCAGCCAGGCAAGTGTACAATTAAAGAGGTCGCCTCATCGTATATAGTATCATTACTGGAAACATACATCCGCAGAACAATGGTGCAATAATTAATCTTGTAAATATGCCCAAAGACCTTCAATTAAAGCAAAAATTTGAAGAAAAAACCCCCATGAAAAGTATTTTTGCTCTGATGGACAATGATCACTGTGTAACAAATCATTTAAACTAGTATTTGTGAATACTTGTTAGCCCTGTTGTGCTTCATGCATAAATGTCTGCAACGCTCTTGCTTTGGAGACTCTCATCACAAATCCCGGTGCTAAAGGGAAGCTAGTGAAAATGCATTTGTTTAATGAACTCAGAAGAAAGACTCCTACAAACAGCTACAAGCCAAATACACAACCTCAGCTTCTGTTGATGTTTTATCAGACTCATGTTGCATTCATTATTGGTGTCTCATTAAATAACATACTACAGACAGGTCTGTATCTGTGGGCATCAGGGCCATGGGGAGATGGGGAATGGTTTCAACATATTTCATTACATTAAATAAATACTAAACTAAGATGGTGAGCATGGTAAACATTATGAGCAGCATCTTGTTATCTATTCTTGAGTCTTGCTTGTGAATATTTTTCACATATTTCTAACTGTGGATAATTAAAAAAAAACAACCAAGATGTAAATTTCTATGTAATTGGCAATAATGTACATGATCAAAAATGATAGATAAATCATACACTCACCATATCATAAGGACCAAAGAGAACTTGAATGATCAAAATGGCATAAATGAATGTCTAGAATATCAGTTAATTTTTTACATAAAACAAAACACTGACCTTCACAGGTCTTTTTTCAGTGCGCACACACACACACACACACACACACACACACACACACACACACACACACACACACACACACACAGATCTCCTCACTCTTGCTTTCCCTTTTTCAATCTGTCTCACACACACTTGCACACACAAAAGGGGGGTTGGAGGATGGGGAAGGGGTGGGGGGTGGGCCCTAGTTAGGATTATCCTCTAGGGGGTGCTGTGTATCCAGACACAAAGCCTCATCCCGGTTGGTGTGTCTGAAGCAGACGATGTCTCCTCATGGCTGCGATTCAACATGCTGCGTGAAGACCTCAGATCAGCCGCATTCAGCTTGACCCATTTCAACATATTCATGTTATGTTACTGTTGACTCATTTTACATTTGTATGATGCCTTCACCCTACAAATCCTCTTTGTCTTACACTAAATAAACATCTTACCCCGTGACATAACAACCGAGGCATATATATCTGCACGGTACCAGCTATCGATAGCTGTTTAGGTCATAAGCAAATGCCAGAGTTCCTGTCCACCTTTGAGACAGCCGCTCCATCATTTACATACAGCAGTGTGATCTGCATATCGACCAGTTGGTCTGGATTCATTTCGGTGTGTTTAATCTGATAGTTGAGATTGATGCTTGCAGCAGGGTAGGCTGGTCCGTGTATGTTTCCTCATATTCGCTCGCTCACTCAGACGTTGCAGTGACAGGCAGTCTGATTGGATCACAACCAATCATTTTCCACTCAAATAGAGAGCAAATGAAATGTCTGTGCTACATGCAGTGCTGTGCATGGTTAGGATCCAGTAGGCACAGAGGCCCTTCCCTTATTTTCCTCTGTAAATACAGTGAATATCTGTATAGTTTCTGCTATTCATTGTGCTCCTCGTCTTCTCTTTTGCTGTATTGTTGCTTTCCCCTCTGAGATCGCACTACCTCTAGGTTTTTCTCCCCCTCTTTCGCATTCTCGCTGCATGCATGTTTCCCGGTGCTCTGTAAATTAGGCTGAAAATGGAAGATTAACCTCTGGAGATGAGAAGCTTTCTTAATGCGCTCTGTTCCTCTCGCTCCTGGTCTCTTTTCAGTAAACCACTGCATTACAATATTATTTAATGGGAGCATCTAATTGGAATCAGCTGGAAAGCAGAGAAACTGGGTGGCCAAACCTTTTACTAGGCTGTTAGATTCAAACATGGAGGATTATGCTCATTAAAACACTCTGGTGCTCAATTTATTTTGCGTGCAAGTGTGTGTGTGTGTGTGTTTGTCAAGACAGATGAGGCGAGTGGGGAGGTTTCTGGGAACTTGTATGTGCATCATTCATGGTTGCACAAGTTACTTGACCTCATTATTTCACCTAATAATTGAAAATTGTTCCAAAAACTACATTTTTACAGCACTAAACATTTGAATTAAGTTTCATTATCCGTGGATTGTCATTCTATGGGCCTTTGTTGCATTTTGGACCTCTAAAAATGTTCCAGCTAACTTCCTGTATAGTTTACTGGCTTCAGCGTGGGTCTCTCTGTAATCAAAATGAGTAAATACACCGAGTCCATGTTTGCTGCTCCTTTAAACAATTACAAAGGAAGCATTTTTAGCAGATGTGGGCGGCCTCTTCTGGTTCTGTTCAGTGTGAAGGTTGCATTGCAATCCTACAGTAGGTGTTGCAATGCCTAAATCACAGCGTAAAACCTATTTTTTTCCCTTTTATTGTATTCATAGTAAAAAAAAGAGCTCTGATTCATAAAACCTGTAGAGAAAGCATGTAAGTTGCTTTGTTACTACACACAGCAGCAAAGACTAAATATAAACAAAATAATGAATAAAAATGGGCCAAATCACAGATGATTGTCAGCTGGTTTTGTTTTTACAGAGTTGTGCCCCTTTTAATATTCAGTTTTTTCACCATTGCTTTGTGCAAAATGCTATTAACTTCAACTTTAATGTCAATATCATTGAACAATAAATCAAACAAGTGCTTATACTGTGTGTGTGGGTGTGTGCGCCTCCTCCCCAGGATGAACTATTTTGGTTAAACTACTCCACGTACCAGTGCCAGTAGATGAGCTACTTAGGAACACCTTATCTCTTCCATTTAATGTTGTGTTTAGCAGAGCAGCTCCACTGAGAGGTAATATTGGTTGGTTGGTCCATTATTTTGGTCCAGGTCAAAAAATCTGAATACAATTATTGGGTGAATTGCCATGACATTTTGTACACATTTATTGTCCCTGGACAATAAATTTGATTTGCGTTATCACAGGATTTTCCTTTGCTGACATTTTTTTTGGCTTATAGAGAAATGTCTCCACAACTTTTGGACATATAGGCATAACATTTAGTGCAGATATTCCTTGCAGGAGGAATTCTAATGTCTTTGGTGGTTTATTGACTCTCTACTAGAAGCCTACTTTTAATTTGTTCAGCAGGCCTATGCTCAATCGTCTTGTCCTCAGCTTAGTAGTGCTAATCAACATGCAAATATGCTAAAACTAAGATTGTATTATCATGTGCATGTCAAAATATACCACTTAAAATCCCTTAAAAGACCGTAAACTGTATATAAGGAGTTAATGTTTGCAGTCTCAAATCAACCAAGGGTTCTCCATGTTAAAAAAATGTAACATTTTAAAGGCCTATACCCTACCTACCTACCATTTTAAGACCTGGAAGAGTCTGATAATTTATGTTAAAATAAACTAAGAGGCAAAAGATGCATATAGTTAATAAATTATCTTCTCAGGTATGACTAGAATAGTTACAACAATGTCCAATAGCTCTAGCAATGAATTCCAAGAATTCCCTGACATTTGTGAGCCCTTATACTGAGACTAAGATTATTATTCCTAAATTTGTTGTAATGGTTACTATGGTTACTATTCTTTCACAGATAAATTAAAAAACTACAGCGGAAAATTAGCTTAAAATATGCAGGAGAAATCGACCGTACTGAACAGGTCAATCACAACAGTCGATGCTATGTGCAGTTACAGTTGCCGGGAGGCGCGCGTCAGGTTACGATGTAGGGTTTCAGAGGTGTTTGCATACCTACACCATAGTTTTAATCACCTGTTACATTTTGAGAGGACGCTTGTAGATGAGCTGCCATTTTCTTCTCCTCCCCTGGTTTTCCTTGGTTTGTTAGTGAGCTGATGTGTAGAATTATAACTTTTCTTTTGACTAAGTTAGTCAGCTGAAGGGTTTTTGTTTTAAGTTGCAGCTGTTTTGTTTGTAATGTTGGCCTTAGCTCTCCCTGAAGCTAATTTATTCTTCCTTTTTCAATATCCTGGCAATAAACTTTTTCAAACTGACCCAAACAGTCTCCTCGTTTTCGCCATCTAGTACTATGTTATTCTCTTTACCCCTACACCAACCTGCGGACATAACAAACATATTGACCCTACAAGAATAGCTTCTGGATCCAAGCCTCGGCTGAGGTTTTTGAACACGCCGCAGTGCCTTGTCTCTGTTGTGGATGGTGTTATCTCAAACACTCGCTTGGTTGCGCTTGTATTTGTTGCTTCTTTTTTTAAGAAAACATAAAATCAAACTGTAAATGTTTCACAAAGGTATTTTAGTTTCTGCCAGGCTTGTAAAACTGCCAGAAATTCAAATTCTACTTCAGTACCCATCATTTCCTGAAAGTTTTCTATGAATATTACTTAACCTGAATTTCTGTAGAAATTTACAATCCTTTGTACTGTTGAAAATCCCAACTTTAATGCAAGGCATAAACAGCCAACTGGGACTTTTATTGAAAATAATTTCACCTCCACGCTAAAGCTTCTAAGAACCATCGCCAGATCTATGTGTTTACTAACTCTCCAAAACCTCCCCAATATTTGCTGCATCATTTAAACTGTAGCATTGCCATTTTCCCCTCTATAGCTTTAATGTTAACATCTAACTATGTTGAACCTTGTAATCCTCTTGGTCATAGATGCCTTGATGCTGCGCTTGAGTGCAAAACAGCTACACTGATCACTCTGTTGGAGCTGAATTCACGTGCACCATTTTTTACTCTTGGTGTTTGCCTGCTTTTGGGAACTGAAGGAGTGTTAAAACCCAGAAACAGCAATTAGTTTAGACTTAACCATTAAATTGTAATTATGAGTTGTCTTAGGGAGCTTAAAGCAATGCTGTGCATAAGTGAAACCTCACAGATCTCCAGCGAAACAGCAGCAACGTTTATCCTGTTCAGATTATTTCACTGTTTTTTGTCTTTATCATTAGAGAGCTGGTCCTGTGACATACTTGTTTATGGTGAACCCTGCCTCTTGCCCAATGCTAGCGTGAATGGGTTTCAGTGGCCCCTTGTGGGTTTCTACAGGATAAAGTTAATGGATTAAATATACTAGGCATGTCAAACTCATTTTAGTTTGTGGTCCACATTCGGCCCATTTTGAGCTCATGTGGGCCGGACCAGTGAAACTGCTCTTTCTGCCAGTGTGCAGAAATTAAATACACATTTAATCTCTGAGATAGTTTAATATTTTTTATTTTATGTGTCAGTTTTCTGCATTATAAAAAAATGCTGTTGTAGTAAATAAAATAAATCTGTCAGCATGACTAGTTGGGCTTAAACTGTAAGAAGCAAATGTGTAAAATTACAGAAATCTACAACTTAATTACTTTGGTATAGTATGAATAGCCATGGGGGAGGCTTTATCAATATCAAAAACTGTAAAAGTTAATAAAACACAATACAAAGTCCCAAATTTCTGCTCTTTTTCACGTTTTTTTCTTTTCATTTCATTTGGAGTCTTTGTAGGGCCAATTCTGGCCCAGGGCCTCATGTTTGACACCCCTCGATTGGACAGATGACAGCAGAGATTGAGAGGCAACCAAAAAAAATATCACGTAGGCGCAGCTGTTTTCTGTGCTTGCGTACTGATAGTATGCTTTCATTACAGATCATAATTTGGGCTTGCGTTGTTAATAGCAGTTAAACACTTAAAATACAAGGTGAAGTGTTGCTCAAACAAACACACAAATCTCCACCCACACACACACACAGAGAAACTGCTCTCAGGTTATTACAGGGTGTCATTGTTTAATTCTTGCTCATTAAATGCTCCAGACAATGACAAAGCGCCTCAGTCTCTGACAGCCTCTTTGTTAACCCTCTCCCTCTTATCTCTTTCCGCCTCCTATTCTCGCCCCTCTCTGCTCCGCTTTGTGTCTATTGTATGACACTCAAGGACGATTTGACGGCGTCCCCAGCCACCACTTAAACATCCCTATTCATCTCCAAGTAAAACCTGCGCGGGAGAGAGAAATACCAACTCAAACTGTCGAGAGAACAATTTGTGAAAGCCTTGGAATGTCAGATACCTCTCGCCACTTACTGGTAATATAAAACTCACGCTGATGGAGACAACGCTGATGGCATTGGCGGCGGAGACAGTGGTGATATAAGATGTCATAACCCTGTGTCCTTGCGCCGAGTGATTCAGAAGCATCAATCTGTTTGACCTTTATCCGGGACTCAAGCCTGTCTACACTCAAATTTTTCCTCTCTATTTCTTTCACTCTCTCCTGGCCTGCCCTGACAATGATTGTTACAAAGAGTGCTGGGAGTCTACATGTGTGCCCGTGCGAGCGAGGGCGAGAAAGACCGAGGAAGATGGAGAGACAGAGAGAGGCTGCCCCTGAGTGCATACGCGTAAGAACTGGGGGCCACCTGAGAGCAACCGAGCACAGAATAGCGAAGATGAGAGAAAATGAAGAGACAAAAGCACTTCCCTGGTGTAATTATGCTTTCATTTCATGGCCAAGTATCCACATGATGTGCCCTGCATGCAGAGACACTCATTAGGGTTATGGCACATCAGGAATATAACTGGCATCTGCCTGTTGAGAGCAAGCAAAAGTAGATGCACTGTCAGGGTGCGACTGCGAAAGCAACGCCAGTAAAAGATGCAGGGGTTACAACTGTGCAGTGTGGCACAACAGCGAGCACATAAAGAGCATGCGCTCACATTTGCATGCATGCAGACACATTTCTTTTTTTTTTTTTTTGAGCAAACATAGCTGGTATTATGTTGCTAATAATGATGGTTCTAGTGGTTGTTTTTCTGACTTTAAGGGCAAGATTTTCCCCCCCGTTTTTCATTTTGGGGAGTAAATATCTAATTTTTGGATGAACACAGTCTCTCCTGTGATTCTCATGAAAGGAAAACACCAGAGCAAACAACAAACCCTCCCAAAGCATTACTACAAATACAAACAAAGCTCAGAGCGAATCCACAGAACTTACCCTGCATCAGAGTAGAATTCCCCCTGCGTCCCCTCTGCTAGTAAAGCAGTCGGTTCCTGATGCTTGGATCAATGTTGCAACAAATAACTCTAATATGTCTGACTGTGAGCGCTGTCATGCCCTACCTTATGCACCGCTGAAGAAGAATGGGATGTTAATGTGGTTAAATATGCGCTCTCATTACTGCTGGCAGGGACTCACTTCATTAACAGCCCCCTGCTAATGTGCCACTCTACTTTTTTGTACTTTTTTTGTGTGCGTTTGCCAGTCTGTGTGTGTCACTGGCTTGTGATACATGAAGAGAGAGATAGAAAAGTTGTGTGATGGAAAAGTGCATGTCTGCGCTCCAAACACACTGTACAGGTGTTTGAATGCAGGCATGACGGAGGATGAAACAGACATCTGTGTGCCTGCGGTTCTCCAGTATTAACTAAATAAGCAAACTCTAAAGCTTTCAGATATTGATCAGTCCACAATTTGTTCTCTTTTATGTAGTCCTCATCCACATATCCTCCTTTGTGAGTCATTGGGATTTAATAAGGGAAATCAATGAAAAAATAATGGCTTCCACATAGATTCACCCCTACAGAATCAGGAGCACTGATATTTAGTATTTTCTCATAGCACTTTAGCACAGAAAGCATTTTCAACATTTCACCCAAGCACATTTATTGTATGTCAAAGGGCTTTCTATCTAACATTCATGCAGAACATCTGCGGGTTAAGACTGGAATCAAACCACCAAACCTTCCACTGGTACAGTCCCTGCTGTACCTCCTGAGACACAGCCACCCCAACCAGGAGGTATATGCAACTCTGTATAAGAAGCAATACTCAAATGAGGTCATGAAACACGTAAAAATCCCTTTCTTGTATTATTTTAACAACGGGAGGTATCATCTTTGGGTCATTTTCAGAGACACAGTGATGCCCCTTTAGGGTCGTCTTACTTCACGATAAACAACCAAGAACAAAGGAGTTCAAGTCCTGTACAAGGCCATGTTTTCTGCCCTTATTTTCCTTTTGTTTTTGACTCTGTTTGCTTTTATTTAGACTTTAAATTTAGGAATAAATGATGCAGCTATGGTTAGAGGAAAGATAACGGGTTAAAATAGATTTGTTTGCAAAGCTGACAGTATGTTAATAGGCAACCAAGTGTATCAAGCTTATCTAGCATTTCCTTTGTTACCATGTTTGGGCGTCCATGGTTACCACAATTACACGTCCAGTGATAGTGACAAACCAACACCTTTGCCCACATTCAAATGGTGTCAGTTTAAAAATTAAATTAATAAAGCATGTCATAATGAGAACATCTCACAACTCCTGATTGAGAGTTGTTGTGTGACTGCTAAGTTTACCTAACAAGCAGAAGATCCTTGGTTCAGTCCTGTGAAGAGACACAAATTCTTGGCGGGTTGCGTCAGGAAGAGGATCTGGTGTAAAAAGCTTTCTGCTGTGAATAAATGGCTTTTATACTGTATGACCATCATGAAATTAGACTAGGTTTGATTTTACAGAACAGTCATGGCCAAAGGTTTTTATACACTTTGCTGCTTCAATTTTTAATTAGATTGCTTTTTTTAAATGTTTTTTTCTGCCTCTATGATACAATGAAAAGAAATTGTAAGCATTTCGTTAGTTTCAAAGACTTTTATTGGCAAATAAATCAGCATTTACAGTGTTGACCCTTCTTCTTCATAACTCCTGCAGTTCTCTGTGACATGCTGGATATCAGTTTCAGGGCCAAATTCTGATTGATGGTGATCCATTTCTGCCTTATCAGTACTCAAAGCTGATCATAGTTTATGGGCTTTGCTTGTCCACTCTCTTTTTAAGGATTGACCTCAGATTCTTGATTGGATTAAGATCTGGGGAGTTTGACGATCTCCAAGAAAACTAGTTATCAGTTTTGCCTTGTGACACGGTGCTCCATCACCCTGGAAAATGCACGGATTGTCACCGCTATTGCTCCTGAATGGCTGGTTTTTATACCAGTCTTTGTACATGGCAGGGTTCTGGGGCAGAACTGTGAGTAAGGCATGGAAGTGTAGCCGCCCTACCCACGAATAGTTTCAGAATGCTTTGCTGTTGGTAAAGCAGAGGATTCTTGTGATGCTCGTCACCTTTGGCCACATGAGTGCATTCATTTTTGTTTCCCTTACTTTGCCTGCATTCCACTGACCTACACGTTGACTTAAGTTAATGTAGACTAACCCTTAAATACAACTACTGATTACAAAGTTATTATCTTAGCCTCAACCTTATTCCAAACATCAAACCAAACTTTACTGCATAATGTGAGAATTTAGTACTTTTAGTCTCCAAATGATAGCTGGGTTCCCACATTTTGACTATTTAAAGAGATTTATGTCCCCGCAACATGACTAATACGAGCTCACACACTCAGGCACACACTCAGAAACACACTCAGAAACACATGCACACATACCTCTCTCACCAGTGTCTGGGATTCTGGCAATTAATGGGGCGGCAAATGAGATTGTTACTGATGTGTGGTAGCGAGTTGAGCGAAGGTGTGGAGGTGATGGAGGGAGACAGGAGGAAGACAAAGAAGAGCCGAGGGGAGGCAAATGGCGTGAAGATGTTGTGATGCAAATTAGAAACTTTTGCATGTTTCAAATGTAGGTTGGGGTCCTGAAAATAGACTTCTGGGTAACTTTCATATTCCTGTAAAACAGGTGTGAAGCTAAAATAACACAGAGAGCAGCGACTTTAACTTAGAGACTCAAGTTTGTAGGTAACCTCGGATTATTCTTTTTTAATGTTTCTGTGATATAATGATAAACAATTGTAAGCATTTTAAAGTTTCAAAGGCTTTTATTGGCAAATAAATGCATGCAGAGAGGCAGTATTTACAGTGTTGACCCTTCTTCTTCATAACTTCTGCAGTTCTCAGCTTCTGGGCCAAAACCTGATTGATGGCAATCCATTTCTGTCTTATCACTGCTCAAAGCTGATCACTGAGCTCAGCTTCAGCTTGGAGTTTTGCTCGTCCACTCGCTCGATTGATCATAAATTCTTGATTGGATAAAGATCTGGGGAGTTTCCTGGCAATGGATCTAAAATGTTAATGTGATGGTCTCTCAGTCAGTTAGTTATCACTTTTGCCCTGTGACATGCTGCTCCATCAAGCTGGAAAATGCATAGATTATCATCACTAGTGCTCCTGGATCTCTGAAAGAAGTTGGTCTTTGAGAACATTTTTTAAAACCATTTTACACGTAAACGACAATTTTTAAGGACTTTAAAAGGAAAGTGTGCTCTAGCAGATTGTGTTTCTCCTGCTGTAGCGCTGCAGTCAGTCACTGTATGTCTGTGACTGCACAGATACCTCTTGCATGCATAAATAAATACAGGATGCATTGTTTCTCCTCTTGAAATGAAACCCGAAAAAAGGCTGATTCTGTTTCACGACGATTCTGTATTCCCTCCCTGCGTTTTCCCTACACTCAGATGTATATTGTGACCCACGTCTTCTGCCAGGGTGACTCATCTTAATTGCTGATTGCCTCTTCTCCTCCATTTTTCTCTTCCCTCTTGTTGCTGCTCCTCGGTGACTGTAACAGTGGCCACCGGAATAATGTTCCCCCCCAGCCCCCAGAGCGGGGGTTAGGGGTTACAAGAGAGACTTGGCTGTGTGGGAAAACATCTCCCTTGGGGGCCTCTATTTTCCTGCAGGTGGTGAATGAAGGGGAAGAGCTATCCATTTATATCACTTAATCCAGAGGACACACTATTAGAGTGCTAGACAGGAGGGAAACTCACACGTCGTTGCCTACCACACACACCCACACTGTGCTTAAGTGTACTATTACACCTGTATGTGGATTAATGCCTTATAAATACGCATTTTTTTGTTATTAGTGAAGTCAGAGATTTGAATATCAATCACACCTTCGCCAACAGACTTTTTATTTTGGAATTGTATTGACACATTTAACTGTGTCCAAATTCACGATGCAGTTGTCAGAATCCATTAATCTTAGTCTTTCTTGTGTCAACGTTTGTCTTTTCATTGCTTTTTGTATGCACGGTTTAATGTTCACACTCATGTTAGTTAGTGTAATAACATACATTACTGTGCAGCTGATTGTGTACTTTCTATCGACTGTGTAATATGACGTGACACACGGGCATTTTGTTTTTCTTTGTCATGGCAGCAGCAACGCCTCCCACTCAGTCCTGAATGTATGGCTGACTGTGCTGGTTGTGTTTTTTTGTCATCGCTTCTCTCAGTAATCTGCGGGACTGCACATAACAAATGTCTTCAATCTGTTGTCTAATCATGGCTCAAACCAGGGGAACAATAACACGCTGACATCATACAGCAGATTACGGTGAATCTGCTCTGCTCTCGCAGGGCTTTGCCGAGCTGTTCCGCCAGACTTGGGGGAGGAACGGAGTCGAAATTTAATAGAATATTTCTCAGGTATCACTAATCTGGTTAGTTTCTCTGACAATTCCTCTTCCCTCCAAGTTAAGGAAATGCAAATTGTGCCACTCTAACTTTGAGAAACTAAAGCTTCATATTTTACAAATAGCAATCATAATAAGATGCAGTTCAAGCAATGCAATTTAGGATGAAAAACAGCCATAAAGACGAGTCTCTGAATAATTTCTCCCACTGCTTTTGTCATTATTCCCAGAAAGATGACAGTGTTCGTTTGACGTTCCATTTACAATGGGCTCCTACTGTGGCTGAAAATACAGTTCATTTACATTTAGTTATCAAACTCAAACATGCAAAAAATGAATGAGATCCATCCATGCATAATACATTTAATATTAAAAACGACTGGCACCATATTTTATCTATATGACCACGCCTTTGGCTTATAACAACCTTTCCAATCTCAGCCCTGCAGAGTCCAGATGTCACTCAGCTGCAGCACTATTACAAAAAATATCAAACAGGGAGTTGAATCAATTGGATGTGGTGTAATGATGTAATCAATATGCATCATGTTCTGTGTTTCTCATATGGCATTTAATCATACTAATGGCTGTTCTTTAAAGTGGTAAGTGAAGCATGATGACACATCTCAAATGCTACACTTGTCCTCTCGCGCTGGTTTAGCTTCAGCTGAACAAATTGACTGTATGCAGTGAGCGAGGCAGCGCCGTGACCTTTTCGCCAAACAGTTCTACAGTACAGCCCGCCTCCAGTTTGATATCTACTGTGTACAATTGAAAAAGATACAGGTTGAATTGACAGCCCACTCCTCTGTCTCTCCTGCAAATAAATCTGTACGTCCTGCTCCCCCCCACACCATACCTTTCTGAATCCACTTGTAGTAGACCCCCAACCAATAAAACGTGATCTTCATAAGTCTTGAGGGGAGAGGTGGGCTAAGTTTGGGGAAATTGCTGCATGGAAAAGGCAATATATAGAATTAGAGATAAGAGAGAGCCGAGGGAACTAGCTGAGGATATTGCCTGCTTAAGGCTCTGATTTACACTCGGGATACGGGGACCGGAGAGGAAAGGGAAGCCCTGAGCCAACTGTTGGCTACAGACATTAGTATATATGGTTAGTAATTAAAATTTCCCACGCTACAATGATGTATTGGTAAGATTAAATTTAGCTGGCTGGCAGATTGTGTTAGAAATATTACTTAAAAATGAAATGACAGCTCATTCAAGTGCGAGATTGCCACCAACCAGACACACCTTAGAGGTATAATTTCTTCATCCGCCAGCTTTTACTGTTCCTCCAACACTTACATCCTCCTGCACATCTCACTGTTCAGCCATCCTGTCCCCCAGAATCCACAAATATTTGATCTGACATCCTACAAACATGCAGTGACGACCAAATGAGGGACAAAATGGGTTTTGTACTCTGTGGCGAGAATCGGCGCCACCTGATTTTAAGACAGGAATGGCGAGGTGTCATGTTCACTTCTTCAGCGCTCAACCTGTTTCTCTCAATTTATCTCTCAGCAGTATATTGGATAATAAATGGCATGACATTCAATCAGCATATTTCTGCATCCCCGCGGTGTGTGCTTGTGTGTGTGTATGTGCGCGCTCTCTGTGTGCATATATTGTAAACTTGATTGATGGATGGATGACGACGGAGGTGTCACGCAATGACTGCTATGCATTTTTTTTATTTGTCTGCCTGGAAAATGATGCATGCCTCAGAGTCGTCCCTACTTAACCCACACACAGATCTATACTTGCGCATGATGTGTATACCCACTCAGACATACGGGAAGGAACACAGTTTTAGGGCAGTCGTATCTTGCATTTTGTGTGTTTTTGCCCAGTAGCAGACAGGATAGGCCCATGATGCGGGAAACTGGGTTCCAGTCAGGATTCACTGGAGAACAGAGCAAGGGAGAGAGAACTGGGCAGAAACAAGAAGAGAAAGGGGAAGTGGGAGATGTATCGATCACCGAGCAACAGGCAATGTCACTGAAACATACCTAATAGATACTACAAATAAAACACCCATTCCAAAAAAAAGTTGGAACGCTGTGTAAAATGTAAATAAAAACAGAATGCAACGATTTAGCGGCTCCGCAGTGTTTCCACATTTGCCTAACAAGTGAAAAATAGCTGGTTTGATCCCGGGAAATAACACATATCCCTTTGGGGTTGCATCAGAAAGGACATCCAGCGTACAAACTGCCAAATCCAGAGCTACCCGCTGTGGCAACACCTTGTGAGTAAGGAAGCAGCCGAAAGCAGCTTCTTTTTAATGATTTGTAAATCTCATAAAACCATATTTTATTCATAGTAGAACACGGAAAACATAGAAAATGTTTAAACTGAGACATTTGAAAATTTTATGTGGCAACTCAAAAAAGTTGGGACAGGGGTAACAAACAGCTTAAAAAGTATGCGGTAATAAAAAAGAAACAGCTGGGAGAATATTGTGCAACTAATTAGATTAAATGGCAACAGGTTGGCGTCTTAAAGGGGCAGAATTTCTCAGAAATAAATAAGGACAGAGGTTCACCAATCTGCAACAAACTCCATCTACAGTTTGTGGAACAATTTCAGAATAATGTTCATTGACATAAAATCATGAAGACTTTGAATAGTTCGTCTACAGTACATAATATGGGACAAGGCTGAAAATCAGTATTGGATGCCTGTGATCTTTAATCCTTCAGGCAGCACTGCATTAAAAACAGGCTTGATTCTGTCATGGAAATCACTGCAAGGGCTCAGCAAGACATATGTGAACATGATCCTGAAACACTGCTGTCTTCTCCGGACCGAAGCTCACTTAAAATGTCCTGATGCAAAGTGGGAAACTGTTCTGTGGTCAGACAAATTCAAATTTGAAATATGTTTTGAAAACATGGACATCGAGAGGAAAAGAACCATCCGCCTTGTTATCAGTGGGTAGCTAAAAAGCCTGCATCTCTGATAGTGCAAGGGTACATTAATACCTGTTGAATTGGCACCTTGCGCACCTAGAAAAGTTCCATCAGTGATGAAAGGGTTATACAGGCTTGGGATCAACATATGCTCCCATCCAGATGAGATCATTTTCAGTGAAGTCCTTGTATATTTCAGTAAGACAATTCTAAACCACATACTGCATCTATTACAACAGCATGGCTCCGTAGTAGAAGTCCAGGTGGTGAACTGGCCTGCCTGCAGCTCAGACCTTTCCATCACTGAAAGCATTTGGCGCATTATCAAACAAAAAATATGACAAAGAAGACCAAGCAGCCAGAATCCTACATCAGGCAAGAATGGGACAACATTCCTCTCCCAAAAGTCCAGCAGCTGGTCTATTCAGTCCCCAGATTTATATTAGATAAATTTTAAAAAATTGATATGGTTTATTGTGATTAAAATATGGGTTTATGAGGTTTGCAAATCATTGCATTCTGTTTTTATTTGCATTTTCAACCCATTTTGAAATTTGGGAGATGGAATTAACTTGACATTTTTAAGGATGTCAGGCTCTTAAATTATTGCAAATGATTTAAAGGTCTCATAGTTGGCAGCTGAATACTCTTTGAGATACATTGTGAAATTTTTATAGCCAGAGTCAAGCTCCTCTTACTCAGATGGGAAATGAACAGTATCCAATTAAAGTGCAAGGGACAATTAGCAGTAAGAGAAAACCAAGGGAAAGTAGTCATATGTATGCATAGAATATCATCCTATCATCCTATTTTTGTTCCATGTTACCGGACAGTTTCTGCAGTAATCCTGTAATTCGTGCAAATCATCTGCGATCCGTTTTGCCATCTACATCAGACGCCTCAGCGATTTCTAAGAAAACTGCTCTTCGTGTGTAAAAAGAAAGAAGGATGGAGAGAAACAAAGAGCCTTTCTGTTTTCAAGCCCTAACTGGCAAGTAAACACAGGAGCCAATCACGCTCCTGCTCACTGCAGTCGCATCACTGAGAAGCAATCTGGATCAGCTCCACTCAGTCAGGGTGCGTGTGGTTTAAAGCACCCTGCTCAGAGAACTGTTTAGCTGTACGCGTTGTGGATCTCTGAAAACACATCAGCATCCCAGACACCTAATTTCAGCGATCTCCCTCTGCCCCCTCTCTTTTTTCTCTTTCTTCTCCACCCCACTCTGCCAGTCGCCATCTCTCTCCGTCTTTCCCCTGGTCCCCCTTGAGCACACACGCACAACACCCATACTCATTACAGCCATTCTCATTGTCCAGGAAGTGGAAGCGATAGCTTTTTCCTAGTTATTTCCATCACCCCTCGGCTTTGCCAGCTCTTAGCCTCCCCTAAGATAATACCCATTTATCCCACAGGGTGTTTACGCAAGCGATTCAGGTTAAGTGACTTTCTGAGAGGAATGACAGACAGCAGCTTTCCTTTATTCAAGGAAAATTGGATTCATCAGCCACTGCTTAATGGTTGCATTCAAGCTTTTGACTACACTCCATCTGACACATTAGTAGGTGTCTGTGGCGTATTTATCCGTGTTTTTGCTCACATGTATGCCTGTATAAATGTCCATGGCTCATGATCTCAATAAGGGATAGAAAAATATGCTGTTGGTTTTTGCTATCAGCGGTTCAACAACCATAAAGCCCAAAGCTTTTACATCCCTGGGCCTTATAAAAATCGCTCTCTAGCTTCCTGGCCATAAACTACAGCAATAAACAGCCTCACATTCACTATGCTAATTTGCAGGCTTTTTGCATGTTTCTGCCTATTTGCATGAAGTGTGTTTCTAATGTGTTTTACTGGGAAACACGAAGAACAGTAGCTGATCCCAAGGTCATTTTGAAATGTTATTTCAATTCAGCAGCTCTACAGTAGCATGAGCACACACACAAAAACAAAACAAAACAACAAAAAAACACCTTTCACTGATTTTCTCCTTGATTCATTGTTTTTTTTATAACCCTTTGTTTTATATCTTCCTTTCTCTCTCTCTCTCTCTCCCTGTTTCCTTTCCGTTGAGGACAAATCTACTATATCTGCCTTGGCACTTGTTCAATTACATGTGAAATGCCCCATTACTTCTTTAGAATGACCTGTGGTCACCACAGAAGAGTAGGTTAAGTGCACTTTTAACACAGACCAACATTTATCTGTTGCACATAAGGCTGTAATAGAACAGAATAAGAGAAGGTTAAAAGCGATTCTGAATTTCTTTTTGTGCCATTTGAAGCCTTTGTTTTAGTTTATTACACCCATTTCAGCTACTTATTCTAGCACAAAATGACTGTTTGTCATGGAGGATGTTTTCCACTTGTACAAGAATGATCTACTCCCTATTCAAACAAGCAGGATGCACATGTTTACACTTTGTGCTGAAAGGATTATTTTGCAAAATGGTTTACTTGTACCAACAAGGACTGCCACACTTTGAAGAACATGTTCTTATAATGGATAAAAACATGAAAGTAAATATTTTTTTAAATCAGCAAATGTAGATCATTTAGGCCTAGCAAGCAGAAACTACAGAAAAGTATATACATTTTGGATTGATAGTATGCCGCATAAGACTGGGCCCTTTAACTGATTGTGGAAGAAGAAGATGGATGGATGGATTATAATTAATAAGATTTAAACGCTAAATTCATCACTTTAAGGTAAATGACAAAATAAGATGGTGTTAAAATGAGATAAATATAACTTCAGATGAATAACACATGACATATTACACTGTGTCATTATTTATTTAACAAAAACTAATTCAAATTTTAGAAGCACTGTGCGGAAAAACTGAGGACACCTTTACTGCTTCCACAGGAATTAAGAGTGTAAGTAGCAGCTGGGTGCTGATCTTGATTGTCCTTGATTAATTAATCATCAGCAATTGTGAGCATCTCTGTAAAAGCAGAAGTTTTGTCTGTTTGCTGGTCTGGAGTATTCAGCTATGTGTTAATGCAATGCCACAAGAGCAAAGATATCGTCGTTGTCCATTAATGGTTATACAGCCATTTCTAAGCAATTTGAAGTCCATCATTCTAAAATGAGAAATATTATTCACAAGTGGAAAACAGTCAAGTCAGTCAGTCAGTCAGAAAACCCAAGAGCTGTTAAAGTTCATCACAGTATAATTAGATAAAACACTGCATGGCTCTTTTGGAAGGGTTACTAGCCTGGTATCCAGCCTTTGACTTTGAAAAGAACATGGCAGCATGGCTCAGGTTTGCAAAGTTGCACCTGAACGACTTCTGGAACAATGTGCTTTGGATAGGTGAGACCAAAGTGGGCATCTCTGGCCATAATGCACAGTGGCACCAGACACAACATATCAGCATAAAAGCCTCTAGTAAACACCTATACTAACTTTCAAGTACACTGGTGAATGGGTGATGATTAGTGCTTGTTTTGCAGCCACAGGACTTGGGCAGTCACTGAGTCAACCATCAACTCCTCTGTATACCAAAGTATTATAGAGTAAAATGTGAGACCATATGTTGACCCATACAACAGGACAATGATCCCAAGCACAGCAGCAAATCTACAACAGATTCGCTGAAAAAGAAAAGAATGAAGGTGCTGCAGTGACCTAGTCAAAGTCAAGACCTCAACCTGATTGAAATGTTGTGGCAGGACCTTCAGAGAGCTGTGCATGAACGAATCCCCGGAAACCTCAACAAACTGAAGCAACGTTGTAAAGAGAAAAAGGACAAAATTCCTCCACAACGAAGTGAGAGACAGAATCTGGATCTGTATTGAAGGACAAATGCAGACACAGAGACATGCAGTTCAAGCAAACAAAAGTAACTAAAATTTTCTGTGAATAAAAGCTGGCAAACAAAAGGTGGCTGGGAGTTTTCTGTTCCTGACAAAAAAAAAACCATCCATAAAGAAAAAGGGGAAGAGGATGAATAACATGTGGACACACAGGAAAGGCAAACAGCAAGTTTGATAAAGGACGGAGGGAGAAACACAAAACTTTCTACGAACAGGTGGAAGGATGTGGGACAGAGCAGACAAAGCCACGACTCTTTTTCAAATGTGAATAAGGTGTTTAGTAATAATTGAGCTATATGTTCCATGTATCTACTTTAACTAATATTGTTTTTATTGTGAAATGTTAACAGGTATGCTTGTACACTAACTTGAAGAAAAACAATCAATTTTGCAAAAAGAAAAGAAAAATGTATCTGTATAAGAAAAAGAAATCATATTACATCTTGAGTCATACCTTCGTTTTACTGGCCCACCTTTCTAATGGGCGTTAGATAGCGAGCTATTTCATTCCAGTTTGTTTCACTGGTGTAAGGGCTCTCTCATTGTAATTAATTTCTGTGGAACAACAAACGGTCACAAGTGCGTGCCTTGTCTCTGATTTATGAAGCATTTAAAAGGTTGCAGGGGGGAAAAAAGACAAAAGGTTCCCAACTAAATAAAGCAGGCCTGAGCCAAGCTCTCACAGCCAATGTCAGAGAGGGAGAGGAGAGGAGAGGAGAGGGACTGAGAGAGAATTCATGATTAACTTTCATTTCCTATGCCTTATTATTCCTTGCCCAAATGAAATTTCAGAGGAGGAGATAAATCTTCCGGCAGTGCCCGCTTTTTGTGCACCTAATGTCCAGGAATAGCTTCTGCTCGCCATTCCTCAGCTTATCGCTTTAAATTCACAGCAAACTAGCTGTCTAGTTTGGCCTGGCAAAGTATGAAAGTCTGCATCACGCTAGTTTGTGTGTGTGAGTGTGTGTTACTGTGAGGGAGACGAAACGATATCAGTCTGACCACCTCTGTTCTGATATTTATAGACATCTATATAAAAGGATAAATTAGAAAATATCAAAGGATGATGCTAAACAATAACCAAAGGTAATGCTAACACATAGTAATTGCAAAAGCTGTTATACTGCTACAACGTTGTCACGCTTTACGGGCATCATTGTGTGTCTGTCATGCACATGCAAATTCCAATAATATTTTATACAGGAGCGTCAATAGAAGTGAACCCATGAAGCACACAAGCTTAATCACACTTTTCTTGGCTGATTTCTGAACGGATGCATGAATAAGTAAGTATCGATGTCATGACTTAACTGTCCCTCCTGCTCATTATTCTATTTTAGTGGAAAAGCCAGCTGCCTATTGATGCCTCTAACTGTCGTCTCGCCTGCTTTTTAGAGCAAAATAGGTAACAAGCTCTTTCCTGTTTCTCACTTATTCCAGCCAGAGTTAGATGGCTGAAGAGACCATTTGCAAGGTAAACACACTCATTATATTTAAACTATTTAAGTTCACCTTGATTTCACTGAAAGGTGTAAAGTACGCTGTTTGACCTCCTGGACAAACGATAGAAGCACTCTTTTGAGGACTGATTGTGTCTCGCTCATGTCTCGCTTCCCTCTGTCTGTTTGGTCCTCTACACGTGCTCATTATTTTCTCTCTTCCTGGTTCGGTTCACTTTCACCCACCAAACTCATTGACTTCTACTGTGAGACGACATCAAGCACACATCAACAGCTTTTTCTGAACCTTTTTGATGCGTTAATAATTTAACAAGTATTACTTGGAAAATTGGTGAGAGTTTACAGAGCTCTTTGACTACAGTGTGGTTAGGGCTTTTTTTTGATAGCAGATGTCTTTTCCTTTGTCACTGGGGTTTCCTGGAAGCACAGCAGCCATGCAGAGATGTTTTCTTGCCTCTAAATCCATCCACAGCCCTAACAAGAATCTTTTGTCCTGAGCTACAGCAGGATTCAGGGACAGTTGAGCTTGTACAGGTGCATTGTGGGTCATTAGCTTGTGTTTGGCACACCTTGTAGCGGTTGGTTCATGCTGGAATGAACCAACCACTCGGGTATCCTCAGGGTATCTTCAGGGCAAAATTAAGCTTATGATAATCAATAGTTTAATTTTATGGTAACCTTCAGGTAAATTGGAAAAAAAAAACCACAACACACATTATCAGGTCCAACTAAGTCCTTCAGCTAAATTATATTGGTTGTTTTGTTTCTACTTTATGATATTAATCCCCCCCCCTTTTTTTTTGTTTTTTTTCCTTTAAGCATATTTTTTTTTTACCCTCTAAGCATAACTGAAACCATGTGTAATATAGTGCAACGATGTCCAGCTGGCCTAAAGCAGAACAAATTTTCAGCCAGATGTAAAAAAAAATGTCTGGGAGGAAGTTTTGCTCACTATTTGCTTTTCTTTAAGTCTGTTTTTTGCAGCCGTGCATCAAAGGTAAGTTTAATTTAATTGAAATCAAGAACATGCTAATATATGAAAGTTTTGTGAATTTTCTGAGTATCAATTTATTTGTACTTTTAAAATAATGTATGTTTAAATCTGACATATAATTTCGTAAAACATCAAAATGTTTCTCATTTATACATATTCATGTGTCACATTTAAACCCTGTGGTGAATGTCATCTGCTGTCACCAAAAAAAA
>VUQG01045702.1:0-13096 GCA_015106755.1 Etia nguti
TTATTTAAAAAGGGAAAAAAAAAAAAAAAAAAAAAAGAATAAATAAAACGTTTATGGGTAAATGAAGCATCTTTGTGCAAAATTCTTTCATAATAGTCTCTGTGCGTCACGCCTGAATCCTGCTGCCTGGGTGCACTATACAGTGATAACAATACACTAAATATGAAACCTATATTTTTACATTTCAGAACCAGAATATTAATTCAGGGGGGAATTGTTTAATATACTGCAGCAGACTGCAAACGTGTTGATGCAGGCACACTGAGAAAGCTCCAGAAGCCAAATTATTCTTTCAGCAACTTGCCTTAAGGGCTAATTTTATTTAATATATTTTAACACCTGATTATATTATAAATCCCACAGCACGGTGGCACGGTGGTTAGCACTGTTGCTGCACAGCAAGAAGGCCCCGAGTTCACTTCCACCATCAGGCCGAGGTCTTTCTGTGTGGAGTTTGCATGTTCTCCCCGTGTTTGCATGGGTTCCCTCCGGGTACTCTGGCTTCCTCCCACCGTCCAAAGACATGCACTTTGTGGGGATAGGTTAATTGATTAATCCAAATTGGATAGGCTCCAGCGCCCCCCGCGACCCTGAAAAGGATAAGTGGAAGGGAATGGATGGATGGATATTTTAACACCTGATTATATTATAAATCCCCTTTTAATAAGGACTTCATGTTTGCTGTAAGACACTCATTTATAAGCGCTATGATCTGTGATATACTTCTGTCACACCAATCTCCTGCATATCCTCCTTCATTACATCCATGAACCTCTACTGTGGTCTTCCTCTTTTCCTCTGGCCCGGCAGTTCCACCTTCAGCATCCTTTGTCCACTGTACCACTAATCCTCCACTGCACATGTCCAAACCAACTCTGCGTTGCCTCTAACTTTGTCTCCAAACCCCTCAGCCTAACGTGTCCATCCTGGTCTCATCATTCGATTTTGTCAGGGCTATCATGTCCAAACCATACATCACAGCAGGTCTCAATACCTTCTTATAAACCGTTCCTTTCACTGTTGCTGCTATTTTTCTGTCAAAAATCATCCCTGACATTCGTCTCCACCCACTCCACCCTAATTGGAAAAAAATGTTCATACTTTTAGTGCCAGTATTTCTGATAAGTACAAATCAGAACCAACTACAGCACAGAAACGGCTCTTACTGAAGTCACTGATGAACTGAAGGTCAACAGTGATGTATTATGATTCTTTCAGAGTTTCAGTCTCAGTTCTGCTCGATCTCACTGCTGACATTTCAATGATCATAATTTAGCTTTTTTGACTGTCAGATTCTCAATTAATTTTCTAGAAACTTTTCAGAAGTGAAAAGAGATGAGATGGAAATATTTGTTGTTGCTCCAAAAAGTCAAAGACATAAAATAATTTATCATCCTTTCTCTGAACACAGTGAACAAGCTAGGAAGCTTGGCATTATTTTTCGACAGTGATCTAAGCTTTGATAATCACTTTAATAAAGTTACCACAACTGGTTTCTGTCACTTAAAAAATATAAAAAGTTAGACTCTAACAGGGTTCGGTGCTGACATCCTCCATCACTGAACCCACCCTACTGGAGTGGCCGGGTCCAACAGACCCCAGGCGCTCTCCCTTGACCACCCTCCTCAGGCCTGGCTCCAGGGCAGGGGCCCTGGTAACCTCATCCTGGGCACAGTAATTCACTCCCTTGATTTCTTTCCTTCTACAGGGGTCCTCTGAATCACTCTTTGTCTGGCACTTCATACAGGAATAATTTGCTTTGGGAGACCCTAACAGGGGCAAAACCCCCTCAGCAACATAGCTGCTGGGCTCACTGAGACACACAAACCCCTCCACCACCACAAGATGGTGATTCACTGAGTGGATTTTAAAAAGTTCAATAAATAGCTTCCATGTAGTTAAAAGGAATCTGTCAGTCTGGATGGTTTTTCCACGTCACATGAACACAAAGTTGGGTATGATATTTCATTTGAAGTTCTTAATAAGCCCTAAGGATGGACATTTTAGGAGGCAAGAAATTTATTATGCAGTTATCTCAACGGTACTGTCATAGTTAACAGTCATGAGGAAGGAAGGGCAAACGGACCCTGAGGAGAGCAGTGGCTGTCTGCCTTAGGAGGTTTGTGGCAGGAGGAAGTGTTGAGCTTCAGACGCAGTCTGAAATTTCTTCAGCTCCACGATCAGCTCCAAAGTCACTGGTTCCTGTTGGCCGGTTATGGAGTCGTGCACCTCAAGCGCCTTCTCTTTATCTGTCGACATCAAGCAGGATTACAGAGACGGAAAAAGAAGAGCTCACTGACTAATGACGTAATTTCAAAGTGAGCTCCTCATTCTTTGCCTTCTTTCTTAATATCCTCTGCTAGACACAGACCAGAGCATCTACAGCTGCTCTGTCTCTCAAAGTGGTCTGGTGCTTTTATCATGTCTTATGTATGTCAAAGCCATTTTGTCATGAAGCAGTTATCTCGCTGACCTTTTGACGACGCTGCATTGTGCTGTCTCCCTTTTGTTTCCTTCTCCTCCTTCTTCTTATCCTCTTTGTTTTTCCTTCCCAAATTCTAAAGATGTATGAAAAAATAACCCAGACATGTCAGTTTGTTTTTGTGTCTTTTCCTTTCCCACAATTCTACTCTTTTGGATGGGTTTTCCTATTTTAACCCCTCTCCCATGTAACTGATCCAGGAAACAGCAATTATATCTCAGCAAAACATAAACTCATATGTGCAAACTTGCCTTTTGATGTGTTTGTGTTGCTTCCACTTCAGAGTCTGTGTGCAGCACTCCAAAGTCACAGAGGACTTTAACCTGCTTGCCTCCTCTGACCAGGCTTTGCAGGGGGATGTGCACGGAGCCAAGGATGCGTCTGATTGGGGCATCTTGGACCAGCTCAGGTACAGATTTTTTATTTTTGTCTTTAGACTTGGTGAAATCAGATTTAACTGGAGACTATAAAGAAGAGACCAGTGACATTAAATTACTGTCTGTTTATATGCAGTTCCATCGAGGCTTTCCCTGTGGTTATTAGGTTTCTGTTGACTTGCAACCCCATTTCTAAAAAAAAATCAATAAATAAAATAAAACCAGAATGCAAAGATTTGCAAATCTCATAAACCTAAATTTTATCCACCACAGAACACAGAAAGTGTTTAAAGTGAGTGAGCTAATATTTTTATTGGCAGCAACACATCTTTAAAAAGGTGGCATGGGGCAACAAAATCATGAAAAAGTAAGTGACTATTACAACTAGGTTAACTGGCAACTGGTCAGTAACATGATTGGGTATAATTTTTTTTAAAAAGAGCATCTTATAGAGGGAGAGTTACACAGAACTAAAAATGGGAAGAGGTTCACCAACTGCAAAAAAAATGCATCTATAAATGATTTCAGAATAATCAAATCAACAGAGTCAGATAATCTGGAGGAATCTCTGTACGCAAGAGATCGTTGGATCGTCAGGCAGCACTGCATTAAAAACAGGTGTGATTATGTCACAGAAATCCCTGCATGGACTCAGGAACACCTCCAGAAATATTCAACTGAGATCACAGTTCTCTGTGCCATCAAATGCATGTTAAAGGTCTGTTATGCAAAAAAAAGGAGCAGCCACATATAAACATGATCTAATTTTTAAAGTTGTTTTTTTAGTTTTACTGCTATTCCCCTAACTTGGCTCCGCCCACTCCACTGTAACTGAAAAAATGTGTATACCTTTAATCTCTCAGTATTTATGATAAGCACCAATCAGAAACAGCCACAGAACAGAAACGGCTCTTGGGATTCCCCAAGGGTCACTTTTTGGTCCATTACTTTTTAACCATTATATGCTTTCGCCTAGTGTTACACAAATCGCCCCTGACACTCGTCAAAAGCCTGTATCTCTGAAGTGATTGAAAACTGGCAGCTTGGACTGCAGTAAAGGCACCGTCAGTGTTGAAAGGAATATACAGTATGCAATATAGCATGGCTTCTGAGCCTGAACCCAGATTTAAAAATCAGTGTATCTGTCCACATCACCAAGTTTCTCCCATGTTCCACAACAGTGCAAGACTTCCCTGAAAGTGTGATCAGCAAGTTCATTATTGTGTCTGCAGTTGTGAGTCAGGTGATGGCTGTACCTACAGTTCAATGGTATTACATGATACACTCACTTCTTTCTCCCTCCTGCCTTTCTTCTCTTTTCCAGTTTGGTTGGGTTTGGTCAGATGGACTTCTTCAGAAGCTGCAGGCCATGACAGGACCTAAAACCACAAACTATGAGTTTTGATGCATTTTGCAGCTCACACTGGCCAAGAAATCTTTAGCTCATTGTCTGCCTCAGAAATAAAATGGGATATTTCTGGTGTTCTATGTGCTGAATCTGGTAAGGTACCTCCCTCCCTCGTTGCATCTGCATGTCTGATTTGCTACCAGATGAGTTTCCTGATGAGAACTTTCCATTTCTCAGAAGGGCTGAGACCCTGACTACGAGTACACAAGCTTGTGACCTGCTGAGGTTGGGTTTGTGTCTCCTCCAGGAAACAAATCAGGGATCTATTACTTCATATATGCTGATTCTAAGTTATTTATTTTTAGGTTTAGGCAATTAATTTTGGGCCACATGATAAACTGGGACTGTTGTGGAGAGCCTCATCAATAAGCTTACAGAAACAACATTAGTACCGAACAGAATTGAATTCAGCCTATCAGTGCGGCCCAAGGTTGTCATGTGAGTGGCTGTAGCTCAGGTGGCAGAGCAGGTCAGCCACTAACCAGAACGTCGGTGGTTCGATCCCAGGCTGCTCCAGGCTGCATGCCAAATATCCTTGGGCAAGATACTAACCCCATGTTGCCTACTGGTGGTGGTCAGAGGGCCCGATGGCGCCAGTGTCCGGCAGCCTCGCCTCTGTTAGTGCGCCCCAGGGCAGCTGTGGCTACAATGTAGCTTGCCATCACCAGTGTGTGAATGTGAGAGTGAATGGGTGAATGACTGAATGTAGTGTAAAGCGCTTTGGGGTCCTTAGGGACTAAGTAAAGCGCTATACAAATACAGGCCATTTACCATGTGGACGCTTGGAGCAAATTATTGCCTATCACTTGTTTGGATAGTGGAGTTTTCATAAATCATAAATGAAAAATCTAAAAAGAAATCTATATATAGAAGATGTAATATGAAACATTATTAACAGGAACTCTTTTTAATCAGAGTGCAGCATCAAGTCAGTTAAAATTCCGTGATATTAATCAGGTCAGTTTAGTATCAGAGGGGTTTTTAAACAGTTTCGGATGGTTTGGTGTTAATGAAATTAACAACAGGTGCACTACAGAGAGAACAATAAGACAACCCCCATAACATGAATGGTTTTACAGGTGGAGGCTGCCTACAGTAGGATCCGTGTCACTGCTGGTAGTAGGAGGTAACACCTGGACCCTACAGAGGGTGCACAGGTATTTCAACTCCTCCCAGATGGTTCTTCAATGTGTGCCATAGCCAGAAGGTTTGCTGTGTCTCCCAGGACAGTCTCTAAAGCATGGACGAGATTCCAGGAGGCAGACAGTTAGACAGGGCCGTAGAAGGTCCTTAACCCATCAACAGGACCGGTATCTATTCTAGTGCGCAAGGAGGAACAGGATAAGCTCTGCCACAGCTACAAAATGACCTCAGACTTAAACCGACTTCATGAGGGTGGCCTGAGGGCACAATGTCCTCTAGTGGGTGCTGTGCTCACTGTCTGGCACCATGGAGCCTGATTGGTCTTAGCTACAGAATACCAGAACTGGCAGGTCCACCACTTTTCACAGATGAGAGCCAGTTCACCCTGAGCACATGTGACAAACATGAAAGGGTCTGGAGAGGCTGAGGAGAACCTTAAGCTGCCTGTAACATCGTTCAGCATGACCGGTTTAGTGGTGACCCAGTGACTGTCTGAGGAGGCATACCCATGGAGGGACAGTCCATCTGATGCCACCAGGTTGGACCTCGGACTGTCCAAGAGTGATACCCTGGTCCAGATCTGGGATTAGATCCACAGCATCTCATCCCTCGTCACATTACGAGCATATGAGGACATGGGGTCATACAGACTGCTGAGTACCATTCTGAGTTGCTGCAATTAAAGTTTGGCAAAATGGACTAGCCTGCAGCATCATTTTTTCACTTTGGTTTTTGTGTGTCTTTGAATTCAGGGTAACCCCGATGAAGAGCTTTAACCTCTTCAAAGTGTGTTTGAGTCATTTCAGGTTTCAGTGAAGAACTTTCAGTGAATCAGAAAAGTTTGGCTGCAGGCCTGTGTAATCACGACCCTATCAAACCTGACTTTTTGTACCTTTTCTTCCTCTAAGCTTAAACGCAGTCCTTGATTGAGGAATTTCTTCAAATCTCGCAGAGCACTCACAGTGTGGGTTTGCATGTCACCGAAGTCCATGCTCGCTGACCACGACAGCTTGGATGTGCTGTGCCTTAACACTGCTGAGGAAGAAATGAAAAAACATTTTTTAAAAGTCCAGCTTTTGAATTGTCATGACTACACACTTGGGTAAAAGAAAACACACAAGCAAACCAGATATCAAGCGGCAGCTCATCAGTGCCTTTGACACCTGATGAAGGTGATAAAGGATCAGGTTCGTCATTTGGTTTCAGGTTATGTAGGCATACAGCTCTTCATCGGCTGCTCTGACTGTACGTTTCCTTTAAGGCACTTGTGTAAATTCCACAAACTTTGATAAGAGAAAAATTCTCTCATTTGAACAGGACACATCACCAAGTTTAATAAATCCAAATATCAAACAGGCATTGTTTCCAGACTCCTTTATACACCGCGTGCCACCCTGTTTGTTTGTTTTGTATATTTCTGTACAAAAAGCTGTCACAGTGTCTGCTGTGCTTCATCTGCTGTCAGAAGTTTACGTCAAATACACACAGGTCAGCTGAGATAAGTGTTATTACCACATGTGTTGCCACAACTGGATTTCTCTGAATTCAAAATGCCACCGTCTGGTTTGGACGTCTGTTTTTCGCAGTTCTCGTTTGATCGTTGCCCTTCGGTCACAGATCTTGTGTCAGATTTTGTCTCAGTGTTAAGTTTCTGTAAACAAAAAAACATTTCAATTTCAATTTGGCGTAATGGAATAATTTTACTCCTGTGCAGTTTCTCTGAGTACTTTTTTCCTCCCAGTTGTATGCTTAAATTTAAGAGTTTATGTGATCATTTTCCTTTTTGACTGAAGTGTGTGGCTTGTGTATTGTGTTTTTGTGACATTATAGATTTGTTGTTGTCCATAACATCACAGCTTTTTAGAAAGTGGCGATATAATCTCTCCAGCGATTAGATCATTGTCTGTATGAGCTGGTTGTGTGTTAAAATCCTAGTAGATCAGCAGTTTGTGAAATAGTTATTCCCCGTTCTGGTGCTCAGTTTGAATGTCAGTGGGTTGTTTTGAGTTGCTGCTGTGTGACTGGCTAATTAGGTATTTGCATTAACATACAGCTATACCTAATAAAGTGGCTACTGAGTTTCAACTTCCAGAAGGCTAAAGGATTTTTTTTTTTTTTTGAAGCAATGTCATCAGATTTGACAGATTTGTAGTCGACAAACAGGTAGTTCACATTTTAGAAGAATAAATATATTTACATATAAAAGAAGTATGAAAAAGAAAAATATTAATGGTCCCGAACCTTGTCAGTAAATGCAAATTTTTTTTTTAAACATTACTGCACTGTAACTGTGTTCTATGGCATGTGACATGAAAGTCATAAAGAAAGTAAAGAAACACACACACATGTGTGTATTCATGTCCTTGTGGGGACATCTCATTGCTTTCACTCACCACTTACCCTAACCCTAACCATCAAAAATGAATGCCTAACCATAACCCTTACCCTAAACCTAACAATAACCTATTTGTAACCCTGACACTAAAACCACATTTTGAGTCTGAAAAATGCCCTCAAACTTGTGGGGACTGGGATTTTGGTCCACATAAGGGTTGTTGGTCCCCACAAGCATAGTAAACTTCCAATTTTTGGTCCCCACAAAGATGTCTAAACAGGTACACATACACACATATGTATATATTCTGTATTACAATAACATAAAAAATATTACTCATGCCATGTAAAATTAATAGTAACAATATTTTTCCTTTACTCTCAGTGCACTGTACATATAAAAAAAAATCTTGTTGCATTTAACTGCATGTAGTAACCATCTGTACATGGACCTTTGTTGTACACGATTTTTCTTATAAATTTTTTCTATTTTTATTTTTCTAATATATCTCCATTTCACATTTGTGCCGCTGTAATAAGTGAATTTCCCCAATGTAGGATTAAATAAAGTCCATGTCTATCTTTCATCATGACTCGTTCACCTTTTTCTGTAAATGCAAGCAAAGCTTTGTTGTCAGCCTGTTAAAGTTAAACAGGGTTGATAACTGTATCTAATGTAATACACAGTGGTTTTTTAAAGCTATTTAGAAATTTAAATCACATTTCTGGTTATTTTATGCATGTCGCACCACATGACAGCACATTACATCACACGAAAGGACAGAAACGTTTTTAAAATGTTTTTTTATCAACAATGATAAAAGATATGCAATATATTTTTAGGGACAAAAATAAACAGTTTCTCATAATTTCCGAAACAACTCGTGTTAAAACAATCTGGTTTCATTGCCACACATTTATATTCATTTTTTTAATGTAATCTGAAAACATTTTTTTTTAGAAACATACGAATAGTTCATGTTTCCATTCAGCCTTTTTTTCACGCTTGAAAAAAATTGTAGACCATCAGTTATATTAGAAATGTTGAACCATTCACAGAGTTTTAAATTTGATCAACATGAACTGAATTCGGTTTTATCGTGATCTTTTTTAACAACCCAAACACAGTTTTTTTTTATGTCTCGGTGACCGCTGTCAGGGTCTTTTTGTGAGTTCATTATGTCTTTTATGGTTTATAGTTTTTGTTCTTAGTTTCTGTTAATATAGTTTTGGTTCCCTATTTGTTTCTCTAAGATGACTTTTGGCTTATTAGTTGCCTTCTTGTTCTCTTAGTCTCTTCTCTGTCTCCTTTCTGAAGTGTTTATCTTTTTCTCTCTGTGTCATGTTTGTATGTCTTAGTCTCTGTCTCAGTGTTAGTTATGTTTCCTGTTTTATTGTGGTAGTCTCTTCTCTTGTGTGCATTGTGTCGAGTTTGACTTCCTTTGTCTCATTATTCCTTATTTGCTCCCGCTGTCCTTCCACCTGTTTCCTCTCCCCTCATTGCCTGTGGCGTATTTACTGTCAGAGTATCCCTCTTTCCTTTTTCCTGTTTGAGTGATAACCACTGAATTTAAGGTGAATTTACATAATGCTTTAAAAGTCGCAATTAAGTACCTTGAAATTTGAAGATTGTTGGTGAATTGCAAGATTTAGATTTTAGAAGGATTTTGTCGCTGTTTGTTGCTCTTAATTTAGTTACATGTAGTGCAGTAAATTAAAACCTTAATCACATGTAACCAAAGAAAAGTGAGGTTAAAAAAACCCCACAGACCTCAGTTTGTGTTAAAATTTGAATAAAGAAGAAGTAGAAAGATGTAAAGATTTAGTGTGTAGTGGAGAGATTGCGTAACCACGGTGGAAACAACAAATGACGAACTTATCAGCGTGTGGGTAGCTTTATCTTTTTACGCAGGAAGGAAATATGTTGTTTGAAAAAATTGCACTCTTTATTCTCACAATTGTACATCCAAAGCAATGCTTAAAACCATTTTAGAAATACAGAATGAGGCCCAAAACATTTAAAAACACTTAAACTTACAGATATGCTAAAAAACTCAAGTGTGTGGGAAGGATACGTCACCGAGTGAGCAGGTGTCTGATGCCTCAGGAACTCGTAGGTGATAAAATAGCGGTAGCTGACCACAGGGAAATCGGGATCTTTGTCATCCACAGTCATCCGAGGATCTGGGATTCCCGTCATCCTGCCCACGCTCACTGTGGCCGATGCTATGCCTGCTGCCAGGTCTGTGCACAGTAAAAAGTATTCTGATGTTATGACCTGTAAGCACATGCTCAGTGTGCATTAACATATATAGAAAACTGGAGCCCTCGCTCACAGGGCTCATAGGGCAGTTCACACACTCACCACTCATCTTGGCCAAGCCCCTAAATCGATGCCTCTCCTCCGGGGATATCCATGAGGCATCAAGGCAGGAAAGCTGCGGGAGACTGTCCACAGTCAGTCCTGGGTATGAGGATGCAAGCGTGAAAGGATTTCCCTCCAGCAGCAGCGTCCTGAGGCAAGGCAGGGTGCTCAAGCTATTCAGCAGAGCTGGGTGGTCGTGAAACCCGCAGTCGCTGAGGTTGAGACACACCAGCTGTGGCCTGAGGACAGACAGAGGTGCTGGCTTTACAGGACAGATGTTTATGAGACAACGTTTGATGCAACAGAGACGATAAAGAAGAGGACAGATATCTTATTTTATTCATACAGGTATTAACTGTGCTTTAACACATCTTTCATCCATCTTAATGGGATGGATAATACTCAGATAGGTTATGATTTTTAAACGATGCTTAGTTAGTTCAGCTCACTAAGAGGGCTAAAGTGTGCCAATAAAATACCACACACACACACACACACACACACCCCTTTACACCTTTACAATCAGCCTGAACTGATACGAGGCCGGATGGATCCATGTTTTCGTGTTGAATCTGTGTGAATCATAGCCTCAGTTTCCTGTTCTTAGCTAACAGGAGTGGCACACAGTGTGGTCTTTGGCAGCTGTAGCTCATCTCCCTCTCTCAGCTGACAAGCAGCTGTTCCTTTTTCACCCCCAGAACTGCTGCTCACTCACCAAACACCAAGTCACTTTCATCACCGTTATTCCCTGTTCTGGTGCTCAGTTTTAACGTCAGCAGGTGGTTTTGGGTTGCTGCTACATGACAGGCTAATTAGATATTAGCATTAACATACAGTTATACCTAATGAAGTGGCTACTGAGTGTAAGTTCCAGAAAGGTGAAGGAAGAAAAATATGAGAAAAAATGTAACATAAAAGTCATAAAGAAAAATATAATTATATATATATATATATATAATACACACACACACACACTGGATACTTTCTCTTTTTCAGCCTGTTCTCTGTAAACCACAGAGATGGTTCTGGGAAAATCCCCAAAGATTAACAGCTGCCATTCAAAGTCACTTAAATCATCCTTCTTCCTCATTCTGATACTCAGTTTCAGCAGGTCTACGTGCCTAAAAGCACTGTGTTGCCACATCGCTAATTAGATATGTGCACTCATGAGCGGCTGAAAAGGTGTGCCTAATAAAGTGGCCAGGGAATGTATATACACAGTGAAGCACTGAGGTGTACAAAACTGTTTTTCACAGAAACGTTGCAGCCATACCTCCTCATCCCTGAGTGTAATTTCCACCCAGGGTTGCACTGACACAAGTCCGTCCGTGTCTACATTGGTTGCAGTTTCTCTAGACCAGGGGTGTCAAACATAAGGCCTGGGACCCAGAATTGCCCTGCAAAAGACTCCAATATGGTCCATTGGACAGCTTTGGAAAATGAGAGGGATGACTTAAATCTTAGACTTTTACAGATTTTGCTAATGATAACTAAGGACCTCCCCCATGGTGATTCATACGTCAACGATTTAAATAAGTTGTCACGATCCTGGGTCTCTGACCCAGCGTTTTCAGTTACGTTTTGAGTTCTTTAGTTATTCCTTTATTATGTTGAGTAATTTGGATTATCTTTTGGTTGCCTTTAGTTTAGTTATGTTTTACTTAGGTCCTCTGTGTTAGTCTGTCATGTTTCTTGTCTTCTTGTCCATGTTGTGAAAAGTTGTATTGTCATGTCTGCTTTCCATTCTGTTTCCTCTTTTATTTTGAAGGTCTGTGTCCTACGTCAGTGTAGTCAGCTTTGCTTCCTTTGTCTGGTTATGTCAGATTTGTTTCAGCTGTTTCCCCATGTGTTTCTACTTCCCCTAATCACCCTTGTGTGTATTTAGTCTGTGTGTTTCTGTTCATTCTTTGTCATGTTGTCTGTTGTTCACGTCATGTTCTCCATGCCACGTTTCTAGGTTTCATGTCCAGGTTTCTCATGTTGTTTGTTTAGTTCTCTCAGTTTAGGTTAATGTTAGTTTTACTTCAGTTTGCCTTGCCCTTTGTTTGTACCTTTTTTACCAGCCTCATTAAACGGCTCGCTTTTTGTTAATTCAAGTTTTGTTCCACGTTCCTTTTGTGTCTGCATTTTGGGTCCTCTTTACAAATTCATACAGTGTGCTGCCGCATACTGTGACATAAGTAATAGATTAAATAGCAGAAAACCCCTGTTTTTTTCACTGTCATCTCATCTAGTATAGAAATTGATTTATTTATTTATTTATTTATTTATTTTTTTTACACTGGGCTCACAGTAAAAAAAACAATTTTGTGAATGAAGAAAAAATGTCCATGTTATAAATAAAGGCTGAGTTTACAGAACCTACACCAACATTTCTTACAGTTCAAGCCCACAGCAGCATTTCTTTATCATGCAGAAAAACCTAGATGTATTGTTGAAACTGCAATTCTTTTTCTAATATTAAAATATCTCAGATATATGTACTTATGTAGAAAGAGGAGTTTCACCGATCCGGTCCACTTAATTTAGATCAAAGTGTACGTAGCCCACACTATAAAAGGAGTTTGACATCCCTGCTCTAGACTCACGTCAGTCATATTCAAAATATGCTCTATTTGGTCATGAATTTCAAAGAAATTAATCTGGGAAATCAAAATGAGGTCAACTGTGGACAGCAATGACACAGCATCCTTGTAGGCTGTTTTCACAGTTATTGCTAAATGTCAGCTACAGTGAGTGTACCAGTTATTTAAGATCTAAATGTAATAATTTCATTCTGCATCCATGATTCAAATCTCCCCCCGCGACATCCCAGATTCACTTAAATCACCTTTCTTATCTTTTAAAATTTTGATTTTATATTTTCTCTTTTTTTCTCTCTTTCTTTTTTTTTTTTTTTTTTTTTTTTTTTTTTTTTTTTTTTTTTTTTTTTTTTTTTTTTATTTTTTTTCTTATTTTTTTTTTTTTTTTTTTTTTTTTTTTTAATT
>VUQG01045702.1:13116-27621 GCA_015106755.1 Etia nguti
CACTTCCCTTTTTTTTCTTTTTTTTTTTTTTTTTTTTTTTTTTACTGTTTTTTCCTCTGTCTGTGATGTAATGCCTGTTTTTTGACCTTTCTGCCAGCCTCCCCCCTGTGTTGTTTCCTTCCTTCCTTTTTACATTTGCTGTTCTGGTTGTTAATGCTGAGGTTTCAGTTGGGTTGCAACCATCGCCAGTTTGATTGTGTGGCACACAAATGACTGACGAGCACTTGTAAAAACCCTTTTGACTAGTTTAAGCCAGTTACTTGAAGTTTCCCGGTCTTGACTGATGTAGCTGCATTTCCTTTTAATTTTTTCATATGTGGTGTTTATCAGTTGTGAGCTGCAATTTTTGGGTGTAGCGTAGGCAGCAATGTGCGGTGTCAGGTTAACCTGCAGGAAACCCATGATGACAGCCATCAGTAGAAGTCCAGCTTTTACTGATAAAGTTCACTGCGAAACAGAAACACTGCGTCTGTCTCTCTCACAGTGTTGAGTTTCAAAAATGAAAGCCATTCAAAATGTGGGACATTGTCTCAGTGAATGGGCCGAGGGGGCCACCGAAGGCATCTGATCAACGTAACTCCAAAAAAGAAATAAAATCAAAGCTGTATGTTTGGTCCTCTAGTGTTTCAAGCTATAAACATGAATGCAACTGTGTTTTTTTGAGACAATCTCAGGCTCTAAAATGCCTGCAGTCAGTGGTGACACTCAGAAAGTTACCCTTAAAATCACAAACTGTGCGTGCGTGTGTGCCAACGGGGATCCAGCCGCCCACCAATGGAGATAAAATTCACTACAAATCGAGACGATGCTGTTTTGACTGATCATTTTTGCATTACGATGGTACATTTCTGCTGGGATTTTCCTGATACTAGCCACTCATTCATAGGCCGTGATGTCATTCGAATGCTGTGGCCTGCCATCAGGTTGAACACCCGGGGGTGGGGGGTTGATCTTGATCTTGAAAAATCTATAGGTGCACAGAAGTAGCTCACCCGACACCCTATCAAGACACTTTATATTTTCATGATTTTCAATGATTCACTAAACCAGCAAATCATATTTTTGTAGATTTATAAAATACCGTGTAAAAGTCTTCTTTATATTTTGCTTCCAAGGAGCCAAGCTATTTTTTAATTGGTGTTGAGCAATAGTTTTCCAGAATTTTTGAAGTGTTTTGTTTGTTTTTCACTCATTTTAAGTCCACTTATTGTACATGACCATTTTCAAAGTAAAGTTTTTTATGTGTTTTTTTTTGTGTGTATTTTTTTGTTTGATGTATGAAAAGGATAAAAACACAGCACTTGTTCCCATTTCATTAGCTGAATTGGTGAAAAATTACATAGTGTAACATAGTAACATAACATAGTTTGGCAGGCGTAAAATAGTACTTTAGCACCAATAAGGTGATTTTTAAAGAGCTACAAGCCAAAAACATGAAATGGGGGCACTGTGTGCAGTGTGTCCTTAAAAAGTCTTGAGGGAACTGGACAAGTGGAGGACAAAAGAAGTCCATCCAAAAGCTGCTCAATAAGGCTCTTCTCTCCCCTGTACAAGCCATTATACTCCTGTTTTCACAGGATGTTTAACACTTCCTGTCCTGAAAAAACCTGACGGGACAGATGCTTGCAGTTCTGTTTAAGTGATGATTAAGAGCAAAAGCCTCGGAGCTCTAACGTGAAGCTGTAATACTTCCTTTTGACAGCGGCAGACACAGACATCATCAGACCTGCATTCCCCGCTGATATTATAATTCTGTAAAACTGCGAAGGCTCTGGTTTTTCTCACTGTTTTGTGGGTGAGATGAAAAGATTTTCCTCCCAACAGCGTGTGTTTTGGTCTCTGGTGGCCACTTTGGCAGGAAACCAGCTGGTGTTGCTTCAGTTTGATCAGTGCAAGTATGACACACAGGTGTGGAAGAGAAGTAAATCCACATAAAAGCAACCTGCAATGAAGTAATGTCACCATCTCACCTGCCAACTGATTAAAAAGTACACGGTCGCACTTGAGAGTTTGATTTGACCTGGTTTGGTTTTCTTAAAAAGCCAGACAACTTCCTGTGTGTGTGTGTCTGTGCGTCTGTGGTGTGTAATATGAACTAACCAGTGTTTTCCAGTAAGATGAGCGACGTCATTATGGGAACCCAGAGTGTTTGAGCTGAGGCCAAGGTACTGCAGGTGGGGAGGAGGAACACCGCTGGTGAGGCTGTTTAAAGATGACAGCCGGTTTGCACAAAGCTCCAAAATCTTTGAAAGAAACATGTTTATTATGTGTCACTCACTCATCTCCATGCAGTATCAGCTACACTTTGTTCTCTGAACTTTCAGATAAAAGCCTGCAGGGCATCATCATTACTTATAAAACCATAGATCTCAAAAAGAAAAAGAACACCCAGGATTGATTGAGCTGAGTCTGACCGTGCATTAAAGCCCCAAACTTTAAAGCTTCACAGTCCTTTTCATGTATGCGTTATTGTGTGCACACTGAAGGAAATAGACAAAGAGAGATAAAAGAGTGAAAGAGAGAGGGAACAAAGAGCGAGAATGAGAAAGCAAAAGAGCAAGTGTGACACTGCACACTGGTTGCAGCACTTATCATCATCACCTTCTCGTGTTATCTAGCCTGTGGTTGTCAAGAGCATCAAGTTCCTCGGTCTTCGCCTGGTGCAGAATTTGAACATCTCAATAGCCAGGATGTCTATTTTGCTAAGACTGAGGAAAGCCTATATCCCACATCCCATCCTCACTACATTCCTACTGAGAGACTATCAAGACCATCCAGAGCAGCTGCATCAGTATATGATAGTGAAACTGCGCAATATCAGATTGAGAGACTGGGTGGCAGAGAGTGAGAACAGCTGAGAAGCTCTTTCCTCCATCACAGAATCTGAATCTGATTTTCACTGCATCTGCAAAGCCAGCAGCGTGGCTGGATTTGCAGATGACTCTACGCACCCCTCATTCAGTGCCAAACAGTGTTGGGCTAGGCACTCAGTGATTCAACATGTTAAAACCACTTTCCGACATACGGTTGTGTTCAGGATTTACACACAGTCATCATGGGTTTTGTGCTAATTTGGGGAATTTTAATGATTTCTTTGAACTGTTCTTTTTCTGTGGTTTAAAGTTTTTACAGCACACACGTCTTTAATGACTTTAAAAAACAAGAATTGGGTGCATAAGTTTGAATTTATTTTGGATTTTGTCTTCACACAGGATAAACATGTACATAGAGGTTCAGACATATACATCCACCCCACTAATATTTGGTTAAATGCCCCTTAGCAAGTTGTACCTCAGTGAGACACTTTTGGTAGTTTGGCTGGATATTTGACCACTCTTCTTGGCAGAGACCCAGCTTTTAACCAGACTTTGGAAAAGTCATTAAGAGAAGTTTAATGTTAGCCTACTTTGTCCATTCCAAAACCAGTTTGTTTGGGATCCTGCTGGGACTGCCAAATGTGTCCAACTTTCAACCATGTAGCTGTTGATTTGAAGTGAAGTTGAAAGATTTAGAGGTAGTCCTCCTCCTTCATTATTCTATTCACTTGCATGTGTTGCAATGCGACAATATAAATGACAGAAAAAACAGCTCCAGAGCATGATGCAACTGCCACCATGCTTGATAGCTGGTACAGTGTTCTCAGATTTGAAAGCTCACCTTGATTCCTCCAAAGTCTATAGCTCAGTCTTTGTCTCATCTAACCATAAAACTTTTCTCCAGAAGGCTGTGCAAACTTCAATCAACCGAGCTAAAAGGTTTCAGCTGAAGCAGGGGCTTCTTTCTTGGTCACCACCCTCTCAGTTCATAGTGATGTAAGACTGGCTTCACTGTTGGACAGTAACACTGTCCAACAGTGACACTGTCCAACAGCTCATGGCAGGCTTGAGCCTTGGTGGTTCATGAACATCCCAACCAATCTCCTCTCATCTGAGGGTGATCATTTGGGTCTTCCTCCACACCTCAGAAAAGCAGTGACACAGTTTGAACTAATGATGTTGAAACCTGCAGTTGTTGAGAAATGGCTCAGAGAGACTTTCCCAACTTGTGTAAATCTGTATTCTCATTCATAGAGTTTCACTGAGTTCCTTGAACTTTTTCATTGTTCCTAAGTATTGGTCAATCCAGTGAGTGCTGGCAAACAAATACTTTTATGCTGCAAAGAGAAACTACCAGTTGTCCGTCATGTTCAAATTGTATATTTGTATATTTGTATGATTTTGACCCTGTGTGGATCAGACAAAATCCAAAATAAATTCAAACTTGTGCATTTAATTTCTTTTTTTTGTTTGTTTTTGTTAAATCATTAGATGTATGCTGTACAATCATTGTACTCTGGAAAAAATACAGTTCAAAGAAATCATTAAAAGTCCAAAATTACCATGACATTTATGGCCATGATGAGAGTATTTAAACGTCTGATCTTATGGGTAAATCAGAAAGCAAGGGTGTCGCCTTTGATGATGCAGAATGTGACAGCTATGGTGTTTTTTGATGAACCATGAATCACATTTAAATGATAACAATGCTGTCTACACTTAAATCTGTTAAGAGCTGCAAATTCAAGCTAAAGCAGGACTGGGACTTGCCTTTAAAGTGCCGGGGAGGTTTGCTGTGGGTATTTCTGAGATTTTGTTGGCACTCAGCACCAGCTCCTCCAGCTTTGAGAACTTCAACACGCCACTGTCAATGGCTACTACCTGAACACGCAGACAGACAGAAGATGAAGCTTTACAAATGTGTAAAAGCACCAAACATTAAATAAATATGTGCTATGATGAGGAGTCATCCAAGGCAAACTGGTAGCTCTGAGCTCCTCGGTGGCTAAGAAACATTAAACAAACTAACAGCTGTTTAACATTGGGACAAATATAAAATTAACCCCCAATAACCCTTCATATTACAAAACTGTTTTTCTTTTTCAAATGTTGTGAGTTTTATTAAAATTATTATTTTTTATGTTGCAAATCACAGTCAGTGAAGATACCTTATATGGTTCCTTCTCAATCTAGGGTGCAGTTTTTTTTACTGAATGACTGTGGATCTACGATGTTCCAGAGCTTACAACAAATATTTCAAAAAAATGCACAAAAATGAACAGCCCACCCACAAATCCCCACAACAGTCCTACTGGACGATAAAAAAAAAATCACAATAATAAATAAATACACATAATAATAATAATAATAATAATAATAATAATAATAATAATAATAATAATAATGGTTGTAATAGTGTTGATAAATAATCAAATAAAACAGGAAGACATACAAGGGGTACGTTAACTGGTCCCGTATCTTGTAGTCCACTACATACATGTCTTTTTAAGCTAAGCAGTCATCAGTAACCATCAAAGTTCACATGTCTAGAAAGGTAGATAGTCTAGAAAGAGTGACCAAACCCTCAAAAATAGCTCAATAGTTCCTTTTATGGTTGCATAAAGTCTTTAACTTGGGAGAGAATGAAAGATTTCCTGTTAGCAAATGGTAATGCTTGGCAGAGAAGCTTTGATCCAGTATGTAAAATAGACTTTCTGGCAATTAGAAAAAGGTTATCCAGAAGTCTGTAATGTGCTATGGCTAAGTGTAGCCCAACTCTCTAGAGCAGGGTTGATAAACATAAGGCCCAGGAGTTAGAAACAGCCCGCTCAAGAATCCAATTTGCCCCACAGGATGACTTTGGAAAATGTGAAGTAAGGTATAAATTTTGGACTTCTAACTGTATTTTACATAAGCTTTAAGGCTTTTCCTGCTGATAACTGATAAAGAGCTCTCCCATTGTCATTTATAGTAAACTAAAGCAATAAGAAATAGATAAACAATGAAATTAAAGAAAGTTTCAATTTTTAACTATCTACTGTAAAAACTTCGGAGCTAATGAGCTAAGAGAACTTTTTCTGTAATTTTATATTTATTTCTTACAATTTAAGCTCAAAGAATCATGTTCACAGACTTCTTTCATTTACTCAAGAACAGCAGAAGTTCTGTATCGGGTAGGAAAAACTGACATGTATTGTTGAAATTGCACTTTTTTGTCTTATATAAAACTATATCAGGCTTTAAATGTGTAACATATGTAATTAAAGCTGAAAGAAAGGGTGATGTTACTGGTCCAGCCCAAATAAGATCAAAGTGGGCTTTATGTGGCCTGTGATGTAAAATGAGTTTGATACCCCTGCTCTAGAGGGCAACTCAAAGACCCAAACACCAGGATCTTCATGTCATTTATTTTATGTAATAAAATTTCTACCAAGTTTCTTATAAATAAATTTCCAGAACCTGGAAATCAACTTACACTCACAGAAGATGTGATTCCCCTATTAGAATGACACTTAATGCACTGAGGAGAGAGAGAGTGATTTATTTATGTGCAGAACAACATGGGCGACATGCAGTCCGTGAAGAATCTTATACTGAGTCTCCCTGAGTCTACAGAGCTAAAATAAAAAATAATATAGTGGAAAACTAGCTGCCAAGAAACAGAGCAACGGTTAATGGAGACATAGATCTGCATGTTTTTGCATGTTTTTAAAATAATCCTTGTTATACTGTGAATCATTTTATTCTGTGTTGTTTGTGCAGTTCATCACTAAACTTTGAAATCAATACTGGGAGCGGATGATTGAATATTCTGGTATTAAAGAGACCATTATATCAGATTAACAGCCTGATATCAGACAGAATTGTTCCAAAATCGGGACTCAGACAATCTGATTATGGTTAATGTGATGTTGACTGATGTTGCAGGTTTGCATTATGTGGGAACGAGTGTGTTTGGTAAGAAGATGAGAGAAAAAAGATTAGATTAGATTAGATTAGATAAAACTTTATTAATCCCTCGGGTGGGTTCCTCCGGGAAATTCAGTTTCCCGGAGGAACAACACAGACAGGAACAACACAGACGCGTCAATACTTCAACTAAAAATCAGCCTTTCTGACTGATATCAGGATATCAAATAAGAGGAGATTTATCAGTGTCAGTGACTGATGTTTTTTGTTGTGTTATATCATGTAAATGTTTGAATATACTGTGATGAAATATTGAAATATAAATAACTGTGTTGCCATAGGCTGTCAGTGAACACCAGTGCACTCCTAATGAGAGGCCTACTCACGTCTCTGTCAACAATACGAAGTGAAGTAAAGTAGTTGTAAATGAAGGGGGCGTCCAGGCGTTCAGGTGTGAGCACAGCCAGCTGTTTAAGAGGCAAAGCTTGAGGGCTCCACATTACATCATGGCACCATGGAGAATGAGGGCAGCTCAGCAGATCCAGGAGAGCATCCGTGGACTCCGTCTCTGCTCGCTCCGCACTCCCTTTGGTGTTTCTCTGCAGATTAAATCCATGTTTTTAATTTGTTAGACTCTAAAGTTGTTTATAGACAAGTCAGTGTTTAAGATACTTACCCATGTGCCACTTCCACAGGGAAAGTCATTCAGACACAGGCTGCGAATCAGCTTCTCTATCACAGCAGACAGTGTGCTTGAGCTCATGGTTGACTTAGTCACTGTTTAATGTAATCACATTTAGGCGGATTTACACCACAGTCACACTGTAGCTACAGCATGTCAATTAGTGCATTCACGGTTAGTCTTTGGTCTTTCTGTCAGAAGAAAAGGGCTTCTGCTCTTTGTTTACAATGCCTGTAGGGTTGCCTGGCAACACCTGGGGCTCCATGCAGGTACCCTGTGAAACATTAGGAGGGAGTTTGGCATGAATGGCTCTGAAGTCCTCTGTTTTACTAACCATTAAAAATCAAACACATTAACTGAATAACACTGAGGTGTGTGTGTGTGTGTGTGTGTGTGTTGTCACTGTTCAGTGTGTTTCCACATCAGTTCGGACCTGAAACGTTTCAGCGTGTCTCCATCGGAAGAGAGTTTCCTCATAGCAGGAAGTCAGCACGCCCACACTTACTCAACACACTCATACAAACACACGCCTCAGTCAATAGACTCAAACATTAAGGCCAGACTTACATATATTACTATTTTTGATTTTTTAGATTGAATTGAACTTCAAAAAATGTGTTTGTTTAGAAAGCTGCAGAGAGTTTGTACTCGATGCTGTTGTTATGTAACTCCTCCATGAGTCAAAACTCTACAGCGAGCTTAGCAAAGTTTAGATGATTCATAGAGATGCAATAGACACATTAATGGGAAACAGCAGGCTGGAATAAACCAGAATTACAAATCAACATGTACATTATCTATGCATTCACAGAACTGCTTTGAGTTCTCAGTAACTGAATGAAGTGCTGCTTAACAGAGAATTAAGATAGGAGTTAGATGAAAATGGACAATCGAGTTTCACCAGATTTTCGTGGATGTCTAACATTCTCGTCTTGCTCTAATGAATTTTCTTTTTCTGCACGGCTCCTTTGGGACTTTTACCTAGAAAACAGTAAATGTTATAAGAACCCCAGAGTGCAAAGACAGACGATAAAAAAACGCAGATTAACGCTCTCTGGCTGCAGAGGCACCTTATCTCTTTGGTTATGGTTTAAGTAATTCTGGATAATCTTCAAAAATGTCACCATTGATTATAACTTGATATCAAGCCCAGATGTGTTAAGATGTTCACGTTTGGTTTACTAACCTGAAAAGGAAACTGAGGACAACCTGAGTAAAAACAACACAAATAAAAGTGATCGTAACTCATTCTTATCTAAACGCAAGAATAAAGAGAACTAAAAAAAGATAATCAGTAATAAATAACAGGGAATAAAAACAGGTTTTGAAAGTGTCTAATGTTAGGGAGGTCCCGATGTAAGGAAGTATTTGTTCCTCTGTGCTTTAATCTGGACCTTGGGACAGTTAGGAGCAGTTGGGATCCCCCTCAGGGATCTTGACATAATGTGCAAACTTAAAGATCACAGAGGTGCCAACCCATGGAAACTCTGGCAGCCAGTGTAGGAACTCTAATATAGGGGACAGTCTCGCTTGCATCTGACCATAATAACTGTCCCACAGCGTTTTGGACCAGCTGCTGTCAGCTAAGCAGTGACAGACTGACACCTGAATAAAGACTCTTACAGTCGAGATGAAATGAATGCACAGGTAGCTCTGTCAAAGTCTCTGAAACAGCAGAATGATTTCATTTTTGTGAGTAGCTGGAGATGAAAGAAGCTAGCTTTGATGACAGCATTAGTGTGTTTGTTCCTTTTTATAAATGTTTAAAGAACCGAGGTCACAGAGGTCAGGAAACATCTGAAACATGTAAGTGTGACAAATATGCAAGAAATCAGGAAGGGGGGGGCGACCTCACAGCACTGCGTATTTTCAGGTTCCTAACAAAATGAACTTATTATGCTGAATCATGCACACATTGGAATTCTTCTGTCACTTACCTAGAAAACCTTAATTTTGCAGCTAGAGGTGATTTTAATTACTTACATATTTCTGGGTACATTTTGAATGGAGCATAACATACGAGTTGATTTACATTTTAAAATCTGCAGTTTTAAAATAAATGGCATTGAGTGCAAAGTACTTTGTTTATATTTGAAGTACAGCGGAGTAAAAGTGCAACGCGCCATAACATAAAGATGCTAATGTACTACATTACATCCCTCCACTGTCATCCAATCATGTCCAGCATTGTAAGGTTAATTGTATGTTAGTCCTACAATCCACACACACATGTACGCACGCACACACACGAACACCACACCCCCCTTCTGGACACACCCCTGGCCATAGCAAAACGCTAAATCTTCAGGAGGTTGCTTGTTGTGCACAACATTTTCCTGGAAACACTGCATCCTCTCCAGCTTCTAATTACACTCGTGTAACAAATTTAAAACAAATTTCTGGTTCGTTTGTTGCTCTGGATTATATTTATAACTAAAAGTACTCATCTTTTTAGGTCCCATGAGACAAAACACGAGTTATCGAAGGTTTTTCAGAGATAAGAAGAGAAGAATGTCTTAAATTGATCAAGCTTACCAGATGTTTCTTAGCCATGATGTTCTGTTTCTGTGTAATTCAGCTCTGCAAGATGTAAATCCTCCTTTGATACTGAAGCTCCTGCTCACTTTACTCGCACAGCTAATAAACTAACCAGCAGCTCAGCAAATCGCTAACTAGCAGTGAAATAAATGGGCGCTCTCCATTTGTTCTCTCTCTTTCCCACCTCCCTCAAATGAAACAGATCACTTACTGACACACCAGGGGCAAGAAGAAACAAGCGGACAGAGAGGGAAAGTGATAGTAAACGAGGGAGAAAAAACAGAACATTAGGTGAAAGAGAGAGAAGAAGCAGCAGGAATAGACTTGTCCTGTTTTTCTGGCTGTTATTACCTTGGTTTAAGGTGTGCAGGTAGAGAGGGAGAGGCAGAGAGACCTGAGGGAAGAGAGAGAAAGATAGAGAGAAAGAGTGAGAGGGAAAATTAGTCAGAAAGAAAAAGAAGAAAAAAAGAGATGGAGAGATAATGAAAGAGAGGAAGAGTGAAATGCTCCGGGCGTTGATTATTAGCACACCAGCAACAGCTGCTCATGAATCATTCATGTCAAATCACACAGCACATCGCTAACAGCAGCAGTACAGGAACATGCACTAATATAACACGCATTCATATAAAACAGCAAAATAACAAACAGGAATATTAGCCTGCACCCCCTGACACTGATGGCTATTTACCACAGAGGAAACTTAAAAGTCAACCCTTTTTATGAGAAAACACTGACTCAACCTCACACCTCCACACTGTTTTTCACTCGTCGCTCGACTACGGAAAATTCTGTCCTTTGGACCTTTGAACCCCAAATGTGTGACTTTGTTTAAAGGACATTCTGCTCCTTTAGAACATTTTTATTTCATTTTATCGTGAAACTCCACTCGAACGGCTTTGCATGACTGGCTGTTTTATCTCCCGTCTCCCTAAAAGCTCACTTTTGACTGGGCCCCTTCTGGAAGCCTACCCAAGGGCAGCACACTGTACTTATGAGCTGCTCTCATTAGTTTTAATCTCAATATGACTTTTAATGGGATAAATAAAGGATGTAATACTAAGCATTTTACTCCACCTGTTGAAGTGGAGTGCACGTGGGACTGGATCAGTGCAGAGGGGAATCAGCAGTGACTTTTGCCATTTCTGTGTTTATGCTGCAGCATATTTACTGCACAAAAATGTTGGTTTTCTTTCCAAAATACATATCTCTAGTAATATTCAAGATATTCTTCCTACATCCAAGTAGAAAGGTTAGATCAGGCTGTCTAGTAAATATTGGGAAATTAACAGAGCGCTAGCCACACAGACCTAGCCTTAATCTTACAGATGCGTCTAAAACCTGCTTTTCAGGCAGGTTAAAGGTCACGGAAGCCTAAAGACAAATGGAAAAAAAATTTATTTGAACTTTTACATGCTTGCTAACAAAGACTGAGAAGTTTACCTGTATTACTTTACATATTCTATATTAGGATATGAAAACAGTAACAGAAACGATCGTAATCTTACTCCAATCATTTATGGAGCCATAAACTCCACATTTGAGTCACCTGGAAACATGTAAAACTCATCTGGAGACTCTTCAGTAGGTTGCAGATCAAAGAGTTCATTTTAGCTTCCAGCAACTCTTTTTGGCTAACGAAACAAATGGCCTGCTTTTATTTTTGTCAGAAATGACAGATGCATTCTTCAATTCAACTAATAGGGGCTGATGCTCGTCCTAATCTTGAGGAAAAATTGCACAAAAAACCCCAAACCAAACCAAACCAAACCAAACCAAACCAAACCAAAAACCCCTCCAAACCCCCAAAATAACATGATGATGGAGCTGCATCCAGGACTTGAATATTGTGCAGTAATAAGAGGGAAGGGACTTAAATTCCACTTTCACTAAGTGGAATTTAAGTGAAGTTAAAGGAGGAATGCTCGGGGAGTCTGGACTTTATTACCAAATCCTCACGGACAGTCACCACTGCGCTGATGAAAATATCTTACCCTTGCAAGGCTGTCGTCTCAGTTTCAATCATATTTTGGTAAGAGAATTTAAAGCACTGTGTATTTTCATACTGTCTTATACCATCCACACATCTTTCTATGCCATGCTATATTATATTCATATTATACATATGAAGCAGAGGTACAACAAAAGAATAGTCGACACAGGAGTACTCCTTAAGATTAACTGGACTTTCAAGACAGTCTATAACCCAATACAAAAAAAATGTACATTTTACTGCTTCTTCCTTTGAGTTAAATAAAAAGGTTTGAATGACGTGTCTTGTATTTTAGCAGCACAGCGATGTAGAGATTAGCTCCGTGAGGCTCTGTAGCCTCTCAGCGATAACGTTCTGGCTTTAACAAGAACATTATCGCTGTACAGATTTCCACCAGCGGTTTCCAGCTGCTCTCTGCGATGGACAAATACTCACAGCAGAAGTTTCTTTACCTCCGATGGTACAAGATACTATTTTATTTTTTGAAAGCGTGCTATAAAACAACAAACTCTGAGTCATGTGATAATACTGGGCTGAAGTCAATAGGAACATCCTGGGCCACCTTTACAAACAGATAAAGTAATGTGCAATAAACACAACAATGAGTGACAATAGAAAACAAAACTGTCCTGATAATGAGTTTTACTAAAGATTCTCTAAGTTTCTGGAGCACTTCCAGAGCAAATGAATGCAACTCATCCAAAAGACGGTCCAGGGTTTAACACATCAGGATGAATGAAAAAAAAAAGGACAAACACTTTTCTGTTAGTGTTTGTAACGTGTGTCATAATTATCGTGGTTTGTCTTGGTAACTATTAGCAATAGTTTCTTAACCATTAGTGAGGTGGTTGCTACTTTTTGTAATGCCAGCTGTCAACAGAAAGGCGAGGAGAGATAAAATTAAAGAGAAATAACGCTCTCTTGGTCTCCTTTCATATACTCTAATCATAACATGATGCGAGCTGCGGATGAATGGGATGCACAGCGTACATCACTGGGCACCTCCATCTTTATTTGATGCTAAGGCAAACAATTCTCATCATTTGAAATCATCAGAATATACAGTTACTGATTTTGCCTTATTGGTGGGGGGGCACCCACCTGGCATCCTGGAAGAGACCACTCCCATCAGGACAGGGTCAGGGATTCAGATTTTCCGTTTGCTATTCATCTGTATTTATTACAGGTGACATAATAAGGTGATTGGCCAAGAATCACATCACACGGGCAAATACTGAACCCACGGTGCGCGTCATTCATGTCATTCTGCTCCCACATTTGCTACCCCCCCCGAAACTGAAACACCCCCCAATATTAAAACATTTTACTGAGTTTGAAAACACTGAAAGATGATTTACAGATATTTAGAACCCAGATTGGTCCATAAAGGATTTTGAAAGGTTTCTCGCACATTGATAACATCACTTGGTACTATAATGTTATTTTGTTCAGTATATATAATCTTAAAAAACAGCCTGCTGGTAATAAACAGTAATGGTGCAGTTATAGTTAGTATAAGCAGTTGACTGTACTTTACTACAGTAGCTTTTGTAAATAGTTTTGAGTGATCTATTGACATTTTGTGACTTCTTTGTGCCATCAACTTCACATTTTACTTACAAATGAAAAAACAATATTTTCAATGAGATCACAGTTTATGATTTTTATGCTAAACTATCTGAGACAGTTAACAGCAGCAGAAATATGTATTCACTCGGTTGTGGCTGGGCTCAGTATTAATGTAAAACAACTTGCAATTAAATATTTTTCAATATACGTGTTGAAATTACTTTAAAGTGGGAGGAGAAGATGCTCCACACCTAAAGCATATCTGTGAAAGTTTTGTTAGTCATTTTCTCTGCTCGCTCACAGTTTTCACAAACAGCTGTTCCAGAAATTGAGACACAAATTTGTTCAGGTAGAATTAACCAACGTAAATAATAACAATAATTCATGCATTACCTTTTTTTACAGTATATTTTGTCAGGTTTTTTTTAAAGATGCTATAAATCTACACTAAACAATAACATATTTAGTTTCATTATCTTCATTTTTCCACAAAACATGTACCACATATTTATAAAAATAAAAATTTTATATAACAATCCTATTTATATCTTTATTTATATATGCAAGTCAAAGTAATATTTGGTCTGAACTCACGTATTACTCTCAGTAGATGTACATATTAAATATTATATTAGTACTTTACATGCACTAAAACAGATTTACCTTCGTTTTTAGCATCCAGCAGTAAAGAATCATAAACTTTGCATGATAAAAGTTTGTCATTCATATTGTATTCCTGTTATAAGTATGTCCATCACAGATATCTCAGACTGCATCCACACTCAGGTTGCCAAGTTTTCACCCCCCTCCTCCTCTTCCTCACCTCTCCGAGATTCCTGTATCCTTCGATCCTTCCTTCCCGCCTTTCTGGTCTTCCTCCTCCTCTCCTCTTCTTTCTTCTTCTCTGTTCTCTTCTTCCGTCTCTCTCATCTGTTGCTGTTGCTTTCTGTTATTCTCTCTTCACTTCTACCTTCACCGCCACTTCCTTTTCTGCATCC
>VUQG01045704.1:6253-18497 GCA_015106755.1 Etia nguti
AAATCTGTCTCTCACTCACTCACACACACACACACTCACACACACACACACACACACACACACACACACACACACACCATCTTTGATTTAATTAAACCGGGTCAGCAAAGCTCTGCGTACCATGACAGGATCTTTGGACGACTTCGCACAAGTGCATCTCTGTAGCCTCTGCACTGTTGAATTTCCACAATCCACCAACATGGGTCCATAAAACCAACATCACTGTTTTGGGTTTTCATGTTTCATAATTAGAGTGTGTTGAAGGTTTGACTACTTTAGTTTTTTTGTTTTGAGGAGGTTTTAAGCCAAATTTATTAATATTGCATTTTTCAAGACAAGAAACTAGTCACAGGAGCAGGTGTCAAAGTGCAGCTCAGACTGTTCTGGAAGTGTGAAGTGGTTTTGTAAGTGACGCTGAACATTTTAGATTACATGTGCTCAAAGAATTATCCATGGAGGGAAATGTTTCTTCCTTATTCCTGCTGGAGGCCAAGGCACAACAGAAGTGTTCATCCAGACTCTCGAAGCGTTTTAACTTATTATTTGTTCTATATTATATGAGTTGTACAGGCTCCCCATTAACTTCAGGGTTTGCTTTAACATTCTGGCTTTGACATTTAAAGGACTGCACGCACAAACAGCCGCACGAACATGATCACCTGCTGCCAACACCGTCACTCACAAAGAAAAGTAAATAATTGCATATTAAGCTTTTATTTATTCACTTTAATCCGCGGATTCTACATAAAAGCATATACAGTATGTATATACAGCTTGAAAGCCTTACAGGTGAAGAGTACATGCATTTTTTGCACTATAATCATTGATTGATCAGTCTGTTTTTTTAAGCTATTCCAACACCTCAGCTATACCAAAACAAGCACTGGAGGTTACAAGCCATCTACATTTTTTATAATAAATATATTCAAACACTGGACTGTCACATATGATATCACTAACAGGTACTTTAGTTCATTAATAATGCCTTTTAATTTTAAAAGCTCCATTTATATCACGAAATGATCTGAGCACAAATGATCAACATATTAAGCTTCGAGCATCTACCCCGGTTTAATATTATGCAAGTATACACTCTGTGTTTGGATATTCTATCGTGCTCTTCTACTCTACTTGAGCACTCAAAGGGCAGGCATACAGCGCCTTATTCACTCATATCTATGAAACGACGTTTTTTTGGCCTTCAAACACATTCACACTCCGACATCGGAGAGCAACTTGGGGTTCACTAAGGAGCAGCAAGGGCTTAACCACCAACCTGTGTAATCTCTTAAAGGTTTTTCCCCCAATGCATATAAATTTTGAATTCCATCTCATTTTGCACAGAAGGTGTTTATTCGTTTAGCATTGCTATCATCACATTTTGTTGTCAAACTAAATTTCCACAGTTTCTTTGACAAAGTTGGTTCATTTAATAAACACAGATGATTAACTTGCTAAAGCTAAAGCTAACTCAGCTGGATTAATGTGTTGGGGCAGTCCTGCCTAGCCATCTTTAGATTGTCCCTTGACTGCGTGAAACATATTTACACTGTAGTTAAAAACAAACAAAAACAAAGTCCAAAAGTTGGAAGTTAGTTTTCTGTTTTGCTCAGGTTGACACAGGGAATCAAGGTGGCATAAAAACTAAATAAATTTAAATAAATAAATAACAGTATTCTCCACAAAGACTATTTTATGGCATAATGCAGGGGTGTCCATCTCAAGTCCCAAAGAGCTACTGTCCCACAACTTTTAGATGCATCCCTAGTCCAACACAGCTGAATTAAATGGTTGGATTACCTTTTCAGCTTGCCATCAAGTTTGACAAAGCCCTGATAACAAGCCATTCATTTGATTCAGGTGTGTCAGAACAAGGATGTGTCTAAAAGTCGCAGGATGGTAACTCTCGAGGGCTGGAGTTGGACACCCCTGGTCTAATGCATTTATAAATAATAATAATAATAAGCCAGTCTCAGTCTTTTTCTGTCTGACCCCCTATTAAGTGACAGCACAGAGAAGTTGTAATAGCAGCAAGAGAGCAGTTGAGATGAATAAGCTCTGCTTCACCAGAAGCCCATTAGGATGAAGCCTCATTTTTTTGTTCTTTACTGTTTTTGAAGATCACAAAACCCACAACAACACCAACAACTAAAACAAGGATTCCAAAAACTGACAGACCAACTGCCATCCCAACAGATCCATCCTCTGTGTGTCCTCCTGTCTGACCTGCAGGTGAGAAACAGGTGTGAGGTGTCAGCTGTCAGGTAGGTGATGAGTGAAGAACAGAACAGAATCCATTTCCTCTTCAAACTGCTGTCAGACATTATCTACTGCACTCTGATCACATCACTCAGACCAGCTGCTTTCTACAAAGTCTCATCAACAACATCTTTAGAAACAAACATCAACAACCAGGAAGCAGCTTCACCTCTGATCACACACACACTCAACTCTACTCACTCACCTGGAGGATCAACAACACTCAGGCTGATCATGCTGATGACATCATTATCCAGATTTGCTCTCTTCCTGCGATTTGTTTTTATCTTAACACTGCACTCGTATGTTCCACTATCAGCAGTTGTCACATTCTTCAGAATCAGAGACACGTCTCCATCCTTCATCTGTCTGTCCTGCAGATCCGTCCGGTTCTTAAAAGATGGATGCTGGTTGTCTGGATCAAACTGCTTGTCATGGTACAAAAGGATATATTTTGGCTTCAGGTCAGCTCTGCTCCACTCTACAACTGTGTTAGGATTGCTGTTGGTGTTCAGAGCTTGACATGGCAGAACGACAGTCTCTCCAGCTGTGATGTTTTTCTTGACTTAAAGTGGAAACAACACAGAGCAGAGAGGTTGAAAAGGTTAAAATGCTGTAGCACTGATCATCACAGACGTACAGAGTGTAGGGAGAAGTTCAGTTCAGATATCAGGGCTTTAAGTTTATCAAACTTTCTGCCCTTCACTCTTAATGTGTCATTTAAAAAGTGATAATATTAATATTTAACATCATCTCAACTCCTCAGCAAAAAGGAAGCAGCTTCACCTCTGATCACAGACATGGTGAATTCTGAAAAGTTACCTGGAACAACAGTCAGGTTGATGATGGTGATGTAGTCAGCAGTTCTCTTCCTCTGGTTTGGTCCTTTCATAAAAACTTGACATTCGTATGTTCCACTGTCAAAAATCATCACATTCTTCATCATCAGAGACACGTCTCCATCCTTCATCTGTCTGTCCTGCAGATCCACCCGGTTCTTAAAAGATGGATGCTGCTCTTCTGGATCAAACTGCTTGTCGCGGTACAAAAGGATATATTTTGGCTCCAGGTCAGGCCTGCTCCACAACATAGCTCTGATGGAGTTATCTGGAGCTCTACATGGCAGAGTGACACTCTCCCCAACAGTAGCTGAGATATTTTTCTGGTCTATAAGAGGAAACAGATCAGAGAGGGTAAAATGGTCAAAGGGCAACTTCCAGTTTCTACAGCGCTGATCATCGAGGTGAGCTTCTGCTCTCTGATCTGTGCTGTGCTCCTGTGCTGACAGGACATGGTCCAGCTGGTCCACTGGTGCAGTCAGAACCAACTGGAGATGATGGTGGACTTTGGGAGAAACCCCACCCCTCCCATCATCCTAAACAATACAGTAGCACCTGGAGGGAAAAAAATGCAAAGCCACACATACACACATGCACATAATGCGTGGCTCAAAGTGTCAACCAGACGCTTGGGTTAGTACAAAAGAAATTCATCTGTTTTGTGACCATATATATTTTTTCTTACCATATTTCTTTGATACTGGACCTGAGGCACATCTTCTCTTCTCCCCTGCTTCAGAAATGCAAAACTCTTACTATTTATGCTCCTTTTGAGATGTTAAAATCTAAAAAAAAAAAAAATCAAAATCAAAATCGAAAGCCCAATCATCTTCCCAATCTTCGGATTTTAATCTTCTTCAGTTTTTCACTTGTAGAGTTCAAGTTTTATTAAGGAAAAGCTTTTTCCATCTAGCAAGCATGTTCCACGATATTAGAGAAGTTGTGTAAGAGACCTATGAAATGCAACATTGGAAAAATGTGCTAACACTCTGATCTGTAATTTCTAAATTCATGAAAACTACATAAAAGTTAGCAAAATTAGCCTCAATATAAAGGACACATTGCAAAGAAATGATCCATCTGCTAAATATTCTTCAGTGCTGGTGACATATTGCAAACACAGCAATACAATGGTGAGAGATTGAGGTTGAATTTGCAGGACTTTCTAGATGAATACCTGAATTTAGAGCGAAATACTGAGGTCAGAGAGAAAGCTCAGCTAATTTTGCTCCCACATATTCATTTTGACAGAAGCATAGCACCAAGAGTGAACAGTGGACTGGACTGAACTGAAGATGTGGAAAATATTGTGAACTGTCACATTTCTGGAGAGCTTAAGGTGGATAGTGATGGGGCTGATGAGAGACTTGATCTGAAATGGACCAATGTAACTGTGAGACCGTTTTGGGAGATTTGGTCCTCAATGGGATACTTTTGGAAGTAACTAACTGACCTGGAGTGCAGATGAGGGCCGGGATCCAATGATGGTCAGCTTGTTCTGTTCCATAGTTCTATGCAGGTCCACCTTGGTGGCAATGTCAAAGATGATGCTGGGCAGAAAGAACAGACAACTCACTTTGTTGGACTGGAAAAAGTGGCGGATGATACTCCAGTAAAGCCTCAAACAGGAATAATCCGGTTGCAGAGGTCATCGAAGTTTGGATGTATTTGGCACAGGCCAGGTGGAAGCCCCAAGTTGATGGGTTTGATTAGAACACACAATGAGGGTGGCCTCCAATTTCTGGTTGGTCATCTTGGTTAGACCATTAGTCAGTCACGAGAAGCTAACTGGGGTCCTCAGTCCAAGGGAATGTCACCAGAGATTCGGTGTAACATGAAGACTTGATCTGTGAAAAGCTGAGAGGTCTCTAATGCTGAAGGAAGCTTAGGGAGAGAAACAAAGTACACAGCCTTGGAAAAACAGTTTGCAATAGTTAGTATGGTGGCATTACCTGGAGGCTAGTGAGGAAATCTACCATGATATAGGATCATTGCTGTCAGGAACAGTAAAACCAGCAGGTGGTGGGCTCAATGACTTGGTCTGGGCGCAGACTGAACAGGCAGAAACATACTGATGGACTTCACAAATGAGGGATGGCCATCAAAACATCCTCTGGAGGAAGGGGATGATAATTGTAACCTGGGTAACAGTTTGGTGTGTAAATGGACCAGTTCTTATTCTAATCTGAGTACTCAAATTTGCCTCTTTCACCCAAGAACATTTTTCTATGCTCTTTCTGTGTACGTGTTTTCTATCTAACATTCAGCATACATACTCTTCGAACCACCAACCTTCCAATTAATAGGTGACCTGCTCTAACACCTGAGCTACATCCACTATATCCACTCTGAGTGTATATAGTATAATATTTAGTTGACAATCCTGAAATCAAATGGCAACAAGAACATTTGCTAAACAGTTTATTAACTTAAATAATGAACAGACATTAGCACTGTCACCTAGAGTGTTATTTCACAGGAGATCACAGGAGTATGAGACTGCTGGAAAGCTGTCAGGCGTGTGAGTGCCGAATCCAGAAACAATAAAGTCTGTTAAGCCACACGGAACGGTGTGTCGGGTCCTGGTCCTTTTCACAGTCATATTTAGCAAAGAAACAACAGACAAAGAAATATTTAAAGACAAAATAGGAAAATATTCATTTATTTCCTGGAAATTTGAATCCACCTGCTGTTTGGAGCCCTTCTGTGTGGAGTCTGCATGTTCTTTCCATATTTGCGTGGGTTCTCATTGGGTAGTTTTGCAGGGTTTCCTCAAACAGTCCAAAGTGATGTATGGTGTTTGATTAACTGTGATCCTAAACTGGCCCTGGAGGGTAAAGATTGTTGGGTTTTTTTTTAAATAAAAAAATAAATACATAAACTAAAAAGCTCATATAGGGCTTTCTATGGTGGCCCCAAGAGGTCAAAAGCAATGCAAATTAAGACATAACATCAATAACATAAAGGAACAGATGCAGTGGTGACAGAAACCAAAACATGCACAGGATTGTACTAAGACATGCTTAAAAGAAGCTTCTTGTGAGGAAGAAAAAGATCCAAGTCTTTACATATAAGTTTGCTATTAAATTGTTTTTACTTTGAAATCCAGAATGAGACTGACTTCCAGGATAGCAACATGACAATGATGACTGCAGCTGTTGAGTCACTCCATTTAAAAAAAGAAAAGATTATTTTCTGACTTGACTTTTAGAACTGTCTAATAATGACGACTGTGACAGTCACACATCTACAGCATGTATGACTGTATATAGTACAGATAGAAGAGGGCGGGACGGAACGGTCGATGACACCTGCTCTGGGTCCTGGGTGGAGCGCAGTGAAACAACCAATTAAAAGGAAGTCGATTTCTTCGTGATTATATGCCGCTTCTAAACATACAGTAACGTTTTCAGAGCTTACCTGCAGATGCTGAAACCATGAAAATGACGCAGCAGAACAGCAGAGCACAGTGACGTGACGCAGATGCTACAGCTTCCATGTCGTTGTTCTTGAACTCCCACTGCAGGTGTTTCAAAATAATGTATCCAGTCAGTGGTGCAGTACGAATGTAACAGACAAACCAAGACTTTGAATTTCCTTTCCGGCTTTTCGTGAAACTGTCTGGTGCAGTGCTGCAAGCGCGACTTCAAAAAGAGTCATTAGTTAAACTGATCTTTTCTTCCCTGGTTCCTGAAGACAACAGTGTGGTATCGCCATCTACTCCTCTGGAGTGGTGGTACACGATACTAAGAGGCATTGAGTGCACAAAGTTTCACATGTCGTGCTTTTATCTTATAAATCAAATCTTATTTATAAAGTTTACATTTTTTATTAACTGAATTTTAGCTCTGAAAATATTTGCTCAGCTATTTTACACTTCACTGATTAAAATAGACGCAATTTTCTGAAACGCTTTAATGGTGGACAAGCAAACAAACAGTGTTTTAATATAAGAAGGAAGGCAGAGAGCAGAGTGAGTATACCACTATGACTTTGTATCAGAGCAGTGCTGCCAATGACTTGGTTGAATGGATGGTCCAAAAATGAAGATCCGATGGGTGAGTAAAGGATTCACATATTGTTACACTTAGATGTTGAAAACATGCACTCATGCTGTAACATGTGTCTGTGTGATATATGTAGAAGCTGGTCCAATTGGAAACAGTTATTGAGTAATGATATAAATGAGTGTGTGCTCTTGTCCAGTCAGTGAGGACCTGTTGGTTCTGTTTTGCCCCATGCTTGCAGACACTACAGTTGTCTTTAATGTTAGAAGGCTGTATTTTGCTGAATATCAGTCCCATGGCCCGTCATCATCATCCCCTAGAAGTTTCATATCAATATCTGCAGGGACAAGTAGGAGGTATAAAAACTGTTGGTAATCTCACCGTCCCATCCAAAACCACTCATCCTTGCCCTTTCTCTCTCCCAGCTATCAGTTAAGATGTCTTTTGGAAAGGATTGAAATCTCTGAAACCTGTAAATGAAACCCAGTCAACTGTTATCTGCTGTTGCCTCCCATGTCCACATCAACAGCAACCAAAGATCTCATTATCCCACAGCAGAGACGCAGTGCCTTGGCCTGCATCCAATCCACTTTGGCTTAACTGAGAGTCTGCTGCTGACCCTGCTGCTGAAGCTACAGCTCCACAATCACCAATAGATCTCACTAATGCTATATACACATTTTTAAAGCTGCCCTGTATCTCATTATATTTAAAATCTTCTTTACATTTTTCTCAACTTTATGAATGTGCTCTAACCTTTTAATCAAAGTATATTCCCAAGAATGTAAATGTTCCACCCTTTTCTAGCTTTTCTCCATTGAAATGTAGTGTAACCCTGGTTTCTGGCTGTCATAGTGTTCTCTGGTCTCTCTGAGCTGTGAGTGTATGAAGGGCTACAGGTTATTTTAAAGAAATCTTCAATAATAAACACCAATACTGCAGGACAGTGTCCACTCAAATTGTTCCTTTTTTTGACTCCTCGGCGCACACGGCACAGGGAACAGTACACCATAAGCAGTCCCGCCGTAAACACTAGGTAGGAACCAAAATGACCCCACAAAATGCCTTAATAAACTCAAACATGTCAAATTATAAAATAACACTGCAAAACCTAGTATGCAACATAAATTCATATTATAAATGTATATCATAATGTACTGACTGACTGAAGAAGTCACTTGGACCAGTGACAAAATGTTTCTCCCACTGAAAACTCTACATCCATTGACACGTGACAAAACTAAGGTTACAGTAGTTATACAGTGAGAGCTGGGAAGTGGACTCACAGATGAAGCCACAGTCTTTAAATCATGATGTCATTCACATAAATATGAACTCTTTCAGTTTTTGGCCTGTAATGAATTTTTACAAATATAAAATCTTCATGGATTAAAATTCATAATACAGAGAAATACGTAGATTACACACTAACAGTTAAGATGAGGTACTTTTATGGGAGAGCCAACAGGCCCAACTTGCATAGCTTCTAGAATCAGACAGGATCAGGCATGCTCACAGTGTCGCAGTCTGCAAAAAGCCCACATATTTTCACAGACACCGAATGACTGCTGCATGCAGTTATTTTTCTTTTTAGCTGGTGATTTAAATACCCGAAGACTGATTTCTAAAGAAACAAAATCCTTTCATTTGCATGCAATGTGAGGATAAAATTTTCCTCTGAAGGTCACAGAATGCAGTAAACAACAGCCACAGTATCAGGGAAAAAAATTACACAGCTCTGCAGAGAACTAAACACAGCATGCAAACTATCTATACCAACAAAACATGAACTGTGGCCATCTATAAGCAACATTCCACTACAGCAACAATACTATTAAAATCTGTCTAAGCTGAATTAAATGTGAGGGCATAACTTTAGTTCATCAGTTCATTGTACTCTTTTTGACTGTAGAGTAGGCTTGTGTCTCCAAATACAATCTCAGGACGCTTTTCTAGTCCTGTACACTTCACAGTGTGTGTGTGCTGTGCTGTCAGCATTCAATTCACAGCATTCAGAGCTTTCAGATTGTCAAGGTTCGCCATTTGCTGCTCTGGTTTCTGTGCTCACCTTGTCCACCAGGGCGTCGTCTGGGTATCTGTGCCATCCTGGACTCCACTCACCTGCTGCACATCTCTGCTGATTGTTTCAGGCTGGATCGTTGTACTTACTTCAACGAAGTGCAGCCCTGGCTCTTTCTGATGTATCTTTCCTGTGTTCCCTGGTTCGCTTCCTAATCGTTTTTCTCCATCTCCTTCGTATAGACCTTCCTGGACCTCCACCTGTCTGCCCTGGATCTTTCCTCCAAATCCCTGGAACCCACTCTCCACATTCACTGTATGAACATATCTCACCTGGTCCTTGCACAGCTCCGAGTCCTGTACTTGAGTCCTGCCTAGCAATCCTGTCTGTGCAATCAGATCACATAGTGAAAAACAGCTCTCCATATTTATTCTTTAAAATTAAATTACTTAATCATCTCAAACAATAAAATGTGTTTTTCAATATAATTATCGTTAATCATTGGGTTTTTTAATGTAGTATTAGACTATTGCAGTAATGAGGCCCTTACATATTTGAGAGTGTCACGAGTGTTGTTTTCTGGTGTAATGGGGAAAGCGGTCCTGCTGGGGGGGTACTGCTGACCGTGATGACTATGTTCTCAGAGTGACATCCACATCAAACCAAAGGAATGCTGTAATGTAACAATGTACAGTTTATTTTTTTATTATCATTGTTGTATACAGTTGTTACAACTATAGCAATTAATGTCATGTTGCATGTATCCACTTGTTTTTTGAACAAAAATGATATCGGGCCAGATATTATTGTTGATGCCAGACGGGCTGGTCTGAGTATTTCAGAAGCTTCTGATTTACTGGGATTTTCCCAAAAAAACATCTGTACGGTTTACAAAGAATGATCTCAAAAAGGAGAAAAAAAAGCTCTCTGCCATGTTGACGTCAGAGGTCAGAGGTCAGACTGCTTTAAGTTGATAGTAAGGCAACACAAATAGCCACTCACTACAACCAAGGTATACAGAAGAGCAGGGTATTCACAGCATACAGGAGGTAACAACAGTTAAGAACAGGAAACTGAGGTCACAATTCACACAGGCTCACTAAAATCAGAGAACAGAAGATTGTAAAAACATAGTCTGGTCTAATGCTTCAGCATTTAGATGGTGGGGTCAGAACTGGTGTAAAACAACATGAAAGCAGCCTGCACACGTGATTTATGGGCAGAAAACAGTTTCTAAAAAGGAGGCTTGTATGTTTTGAGCAACTAAAGATCTATATCTGGGAAAAACTGTGACTTGGTCTCCCCAGTTCTCAGTTCGTGCAGTGCTTCAAATTCAAAACGAGTGGAAGTTTTTCAAAGAGCAAAAACATTCTAAACATTGGAGATTCTGTTTTTGTATTATTTTCTGTTAAACAACATTTTTGATTTTCTGTTTTAATCTACCTTTTACACACATCAGTCATATAGGCAAAAAAAAAACATGTGGGGGAAGGGGGTGGAGTTTACTCTGTGTCTCTATGACAAAAAGAGAAAACGGGTCACATCAGTCAAGAGGACAATGGATGAAGCATCTCAACTGTGTCTGCTCTGTGAGTGGAGAATTTCTTTCTTTTAAATGTTGAACTTTTACTGTCTGTTCTGTTAATAAACAACGATGGAGGAGAAGATACTGGTAAGAGCAAAAAGACAGGATGAATTCAGGTTAAAAACAGGAGGTTAAAGGGAACATTTTACCATTTTAACCAGTTTACTTGACAGAGTTTAGTTAGTTATTATATGAACTTACCTTTAAAGTGGACAAATGACTTCATGCTCAGAGTTACAATGTTTCTCATTTCTAAATATAATCAGACTAACTACTGATAAAAAGCATGTTTTGGACTGTGGAGTATTCAGAGAAGACGTGTAAACTATGAAGAGGTCTTTTTTCTACAGCAGTTAAAACACACATTCTTTAATCCTTTTACATATGTGACTACACAATAATATGAGTGGACCAGAGATCTATAAATAAAGCTGAAATAAACTTTCCTTTCACTTTCAAAAAAGAGTTGTTAGCATCTCTGGCTTTTTTTTTTTTTTCTAAACTTGCTGCATCCAGTTCTACCTTTTACATGATTGTTAAACTTTTTGGGGGGCTGAAAATGAGCTAAATAAACCACAGTCCTTTATTATTTTCCAGACCAACCTAAGTGTCATTTATCTTTGGTTCTGATTTCAATGCTATGCTGGACAACAAACCAAGGTCAGTGATTTTCTTTTAAAATATTTGCTTGTTGGCTTCTTATTCTGGCATGTTTAGGCTGGCAGCCCTAACCATATAAAAAATAATTTAATTCTCATTTAAAAAAAATTGTAGTACTTTGCAAAGTACTACTTTGCAAAACAATGAAATGTTTAATTGTAACATCACAGCTCGTCTGACTGTGAGTCCCAGCAGCTCTCAGTTCTTTGAAGGAGACTTTTTGTCTCTGAGCTGTGAGGAGGACGACAGCTCTGCTGGATGGACTCTGAGGAGAAACACAAGCAAAGACACCAGATCTGAGTGTAAGGAATGGGGAACACCAGCTGGTTCTTCCTGTAACATCACTGGTTTCTTCAAACTGGACAGTGGAGTTTACTGGTGTGAGTCCAGAGAGGGTCCCATCAGTAACATGGTTAACCTCACAGTCACTGGTAAGCTGAGTGTGTGGAGTTAGTGTTGATGAAGCTGTGTGTAAATGGATGAAATGCTGTAGTTTGTCTCTGTGTTGAGGTGGATCAGTGATCCTGCAGAGTCCTGTCCTCCCTGTGATGGAGGGAGATGACGTCACTCTGCTCTGTAAAACAAAGACCACTCCCTCCAACCTCCCAGCTGCTTTCTATAAAGATGGCTCCCTCATCAGGAAGCAGCCTACAGGTCACATGACCATCCAGCATGTTTCCAGGTCTGATGAAGGCCTCTACAAGTGTGACATCAGCGGTCATGGAGAGTCTCCATCCAGCTGGATCACTGTCACAGGTGACACACTCACCTGTCTGTGTTTCTGCAGGTTTCAACATTCACAATGTGACGAGAACTTAATGACTGTGTTTGCTTTATTTTAGGGGAACACACCACCACACCTCCACCTACTTTC